>JBAHVQ010193037.1:0-14347 GCA_036872915.1 Nanipora kamurai | reverse complement strand
GTCGCGGGTTCGAATCCCTGCCGGGCCAAGTAGAGTTTTCTCTACTTGTCCGGTATGGTTCGTCACTCGGAGTAGCTGTAACATCATTATTCAAGCAAGATTTTAGAATAAGCATTTTTTAAATCTATGGTAAGTTTTGACCAAAAAAACTCCATTTTTGTACACGTTACTTGTCAACATAAGCAATTGCTTATCAAGTATATGAACGAAGTTCTGTCTATAATAAAAAATTTAGTTTCTTCCTTACTTCATTTGTGCTTGTTTCAACTCCGTTTCAGCATTACTGATCTCGTTTTTGCAGCCTTTGGAAAAAAAAGATATTTAAGTAATATTTCTAATATATCACCATCCTCTGAAAATGCTTATAATAGATATGGATCTATTAATGATTTGTTGTAATTTCTTGCCTTACGAGTTACTATTAGTTAGTATTCTATTAGCTACATGAATAAATTGAACTGCGTATTTACCCAGTAGCTGGTCAGCTAATGTTTGATCTTCTCCATTGTCATTACTTGATAACCCTGCTGACACAGCATGAAAATGATCCTGAGCAGTTTTCACAGACTGCACATCTTGTTCACTTTTCGTTCGAAGTTTAGCAAGAATATCTGAAAGTTTGTTCAGCTCGGATTCCCTCAACTTCAGTTGTTTTTGATCCTAAGAGAAAAGAGAAACAACTTTCAACTGTTTCTGCCATTTCATTAATCAGTACAAAAGAAAGTTTTCTACACAAGCGCAGACTGATCAACATACAGTTTGTGTCCGGTGCTGCAAAAGAGTCAAGTAGCTCAAAAGATAGGATTGACTTATAGACTGACTGAAGCCAGCCCAAACAAAATCTCGTCAGTTGATAAGCTGCACCCGTGCTTGAAGCTGCACCTCCTTAACAGAGCTAAATGTTTGCAAAGTTGTCTTTTAGGAATGCGAAATTTAGTAAAGTATGGAAAAGTTTTTAAATCAACCTGGATAGTATAACAGAAAAATCAAGATATAAAAATTAACTTAGTTTTGTATTTTTCCGTATAACTGCATGTGGCATGGACGTTTTACACAATACTAGACATGTAAGAGCTAGATGGATATGTTAAATGGATATGGTAAATGGACGATTGTCAAACTTCTGAGGCTTAGATAGGGATCGAGTCCGTAACCTTCTGACAACATGTGAGGCACTCTAACCATTGTGCTACCGAGATTCAGATGGTAAGCTAAGTTGCAGTCTTGTCATAAGAGCTGCCTGATCGTCATGATATCATAATAATACTAATGATCGAAATAAACTTTATTCACAATATTGTGCAAGGTCGGTGTCGGCGCAGATGGTAAGTGGATGTCCATCAATTATTCGAGCACAACATCCACAATATTGTGTTATAACATTCATCTTTATCAAAATGCACAACCATCCGAAGCTTCTCTTTTACTTCAAAAAGTAAAAGAAAAAGCATGTTCCGAAAAATGTCATCTTATAAACTCAAGATTCGAGTTATATAAGACGAAACCAAAGTGAAATGGTAATATTTCGATTTTATTACAAAATTATCTTCAGACCAAGTGACTTCACATAAACATACCTGGATCTATATATACTTAAAATAACCGTGATGACATCGTCGGTGAAGAAGAGAAACGCCTACCTGACTAGATTTACATATCAAACGCCAACTAATGAGAATAATTGTATGGCAGCTGGTAATCACAGGATGTGACAGAAATTGTGACGGAAATAATAGGATGGCTGACAAAAGTATACCACAGTGGCAAGTTTATGTAAATCAGCGTCAGTTCTTTAGATAAACTTGCCACTGCGGTATGCTTTTGTCAGCCTTTCTATCATTCCTTAACACTTTCTGTCACATCCTGTGATTACCAGCTGCCATACAGTTATTCTTACGAAGTAGCATTTGATATGTAAATATAGTCAGGTAGGCGTTTCTTTCTTCACCGACGATGCCATCACTTGTAAATATATATAGATCTGGGTATGTTTATGTGAAGTTACTTGGTCTGATGATGATTGTGTAATAAAATCGAAATATTACCATTTCATTTTTTGTTCGTCTTATATAACTGTCAAGATGACATTTTTCGGCATGTTTTCACTTTTATTCATCTTGATCAATAGCATAAGTATGATATCGTGGCTACCGCGTAGGTAGTAAGTACATCCAATCAACACCTGGGCTCTCCGTGCGAGCCTCGGTAGAGTGCCTCACCAGTCATCCGAAGGTCGTGGGCTCGATCTCCGTCTGGGGCTCAGAATACTTTTGTCTGAGTAAATGATCTTGAAGAACGTCCACCTATCCACACTAAGACTAAGCTCCTCCATGCGCAATATTGTATACAACACAGATGTCGACAATTATCATTGTATCATGTCGTGGCTACCGTACAGGCATTAAAGGCGTTGAACCAACACCTTAGCTCCCCTCCTAGAATCCAAATAAGTCAATGGTTAGAGCGTCTTACCGATCGGAAGGTTAGGGGCACTAAGGTATCCATATATCAGAAAGAGATAACCGTTCAGTTAGGTATCTTCACATAGTTTTTAATACCATAAACTTAGCTATATTTTTAATATGTAAACCCATGAAAACAGCGTTTGACTTTTAGCTGCCTTTTTATTTCCATAAATCGATTTGGCGTTTTATATTATTCAATACATTGTAATCGCAATTGTTTGTGTATCTGAATCTCATACTGAGGATTGTATGACCTAAACATTTTATGAAATGAGTAGAAGATATGTCACAATCCATCATTAATTGCATGAAAATTAAAATCTGAAGTATGTTTCAAGGTAGTAACATTTTTTTCCTGCAAAAGAGTGGTAAAGATGCATCGAATTTATTAATAGACCATTGTTCACGATGAAAACACAAAATCAGCATCGAGATTTTGCTTTGTCAATGGCAACAAAAAGGACGAAGTGGCATCTGTTCGTTCCAAGGAATGCTAAAAAAATCCATTCATATTAAGATAGGGTCGACGGTCGCACGTTTTTACTCATGGATTAATTTTACTTGCAGTATTACAAGAGAACTTATTCAATGTTATTTCATATCTGCCATAGTACGAACAGCGTTTCCTCTCCCAAGTTCACTCCTGCTCCCTCCAATTCAGAGGTCACAGTTTACACTATTCTGGCATTTCGACACAAGAAATTTTCTGACGCGCATTATAAGAAACAATCATGACACCATTACGCTCTCTGCGGATCCTGACGATTCTCCCCGAGTTTTCTACAGTGAGATCCGTCATATTGATTTGTGACCGCCCCGATGTCTTCTCGGCAGGTTAGGATTATATTCAGAATTAAGTTTAGGTTAGGGAAGAGTCGACGTTATGAATTGAATGATTTTATTGAGGACAGTCCATTCTGACCGTCCGCAAACAGATCAATGAGCGCGCATTTTCCGATCATGAGTGAATTGTACTAAGCAATTGAGACACCCCACGTACCAGCAATACTTGCTGCGTGGTTCTCACAATAAAAATCTCTGCATTTGGACATAAATAACTGTGAACTATGTTCAAAAGCAGAGATTTCCCTACCGACGGCCATGTAAGAGCTTTCTCTGAATTTTTTTTGATCGATGAGCCTTGTTTCCGTGCAAGACGCCAGCTTTATGATCAAAGTCTATTGCTTATTAATTATAACCTTCTGACTTTAATAACAAGAAAGTAAGGTCTCATCGCAAAACATCCTCAATCATATAGAGCAAGAAAATGTCTCTTCTGAGCTATCCAACGCATTTTTGCTGGCGAGCCCTTAGACAAGCCAGTTGACTTATCTGTCTGTCCTGGACCTGGAACGTAATTCTCAAAGCGACGTAATGATTTGATCACTTGCGCTTCGAAGCTTTGAAGCTCTGGAATTGCGCTTTTGGTAAGTAGAGTTCTAGTAGCGGTAACTAAAACACGACAAGTGTTTCTTTAGCCGTAGTGAGATGTTTTCATCAGGTTCACAAGTGTTTTAGTGACGAATCGAGAGGGAGGCGATGTGCTTTCACAGCTTTAACAGCGCTGTTGTACAATCAACATAAATCTATTCAATTCTGGAATAAGAGCTTCGTTGATGAAATTACCTTCCAAGGAGACAGAATATTCCTTAATGAGTTTAGCTTCAATCAATTCCAGACTCACAGAGGTTTTCCATCGATGACCTACTCTTGTAGTTCACTTGCATACTAATTAAGTTTGCTCATGTGCACCCGACATACTTATAGTTAAAGGGGCAAGAAAAGAAAAAATCACCTAGTGTATTATGGCGATTTCTTGAGACTATCAATATAAATCCATTCAATTCTGGGATAAGAGCTCCGTTGATGAAAGTTAATCCAGGGAGACGGAGTATTCCTTAATGAACTTCAGCTTCAGTCAATTCCTCGCTCACAGACGTTTTCCGTCGATGATCTGCTCGTTTACCTTGTAATTCGCTTGCGTACTGATTATGTCTATTTGTGACCGTCCAACATACTCAACGTCGTAGGGAAAACAATAATCTCATGCTACGGCGATTTCTAGAGATCCGCCTAAATCCAAAAACTTCACCCACTGAGGTGCACAAAATAAAGGGAAAATCCTGTTTACATAAATAATTTCAGTTGGATAAACGTTCCGTCTACGTCTACAATACAGATATTGAAAAATGTCAATTCGAATTTTTCCAAACCAGTTTATACTTATACATTCTGCAAAACTGTAGTTTAATTCATAGGTATTCTTTGTACATTAAAATCATTCACTACTAAAGACTAGCAAGCACTTCACTTGTCAATTACAATCTCAAGTCGCAAAATTAATTTCAAAGAGCTATGGCATATTTCACGGCCGAAGAGCGGAAGCCGGGCCTTTTGGATCTGCCCCTGGTCATGTGTAACCGGAATGCCGCACAGGCAGTCTTTTACCGAATCAGAAACGGCTTATCGGTTGTGTTCGGCAAAAAATACAGAAACGAGAAACTGACGTTTCGAGCTCGAACGTTAGTTTCTCGGCTATGTATTTTTTAGCATTACACAACCCTTAAGCCGTTTCGGACTAGCAAGTGGTTTTGCAGTTTCATTTTATAAGCTGTACTTATGTTGAATAATTGTGCTCAATTTTAACAGATTTTTTTTTAAAAACTAATTAAAATTACATGTCAGACACGAGCAAACAGAATGTGAGAAAAAGCGAAACCTCGTGAGAAGAAATCCACCTTCAAAATATTAAAATTCTTACAATCCGAAGAATGACCTTTCCAAGTTTTAATTCTTTCATTTTCTAAGTTATAACAGCCCTGATTTCTCTAGCAGCCAAATTAAAACAATAGTTGTCGACTGACGAAACAAGTTGTCCTTAGGTCAAGAGACAAATCTCTTATGTTGGGCCCTGACCGGGTATTTTGAATTTCGAAACAATTGTCCGTTGACCAAAATACGCCCATACGTGATATCATCAGGGGATACTAGCAACATCTTCAGCACTCTGAAGATGTTGCGGGTTTAGCGACGAAACGTCAGTTCATTAAATATTGCGTATTTTATGTCTTTGTTATGCCTCTATTTAAATATATTGTCTGGGCCATCATATTTTTAACTCGAATCATTAGGTAATCATATATTAAAGAAGTATCAGTGAAATCGAGTTAATATACAATTTTGTGTCATGAAATGATGAAGGACAAAATTTCCAAAAATTCGGACTAAAATATGAATTGGAAAGAAGTAGTATATAAATGGAAATATTGTTGCAATATGGAGTTAATGTCACAGTAGTGCGGATTTTGACATGTTTACAATGCGCATGCTCTCGCGCTTTCTACCAGAAAAGTATTTCTAGGCCCTTGGCGGGAATCAAACCAGTAACCTTATTAGCAGCTTACGGGATCGATTCCTGCCAGGGGCTCAGAAAAACATTCCTGTGTCAAGAGTGTGAGAGCACGTACATTTCAAAGAAATATTGCGGGAACACCAATAATCTCACCGGTCATCAGGAGGTTGCGGGTTCGATTCCCGTCTAGGGCTCAGAAATCGTTTTTCTGAGAGAACGAGCTTGACGATCGTCCGCCAGTCGTCTGATATTTACCAAGCTCCCACATGAACCAACTTTGTGTTCAGCATTAAGTAACACCAATAATCTTATATACATACATCTGTCAAACTCTTTTCCAAAGCTTTTTTCTTCTTATTCTCCGCTGCTAGCAGACTTTTGGCATGTTTGACGTCTGAACTTGCCTTGACATCAGCCTGAATATTGAAAAAAGTTATTTCACTACGGTCCCTGATTTACACAGTATAACAGTAGTATTGAATTTCGTTAGCCATGCAAGATGTCAATTTATATCATTCATTACCTTAGAGAGCTCATTGACTTTATTTTCTAAAGCTATGATAACTTCTCCTGTTTCCTGAAACATAATACAATCGTTACAATACATGAACGTTGACTACCTATGAAAATGGCCATGTTTTGTTCCATTCCTTGCAATGACTTTGATCAGATGTACTTCGGCATGACTCAAACGTCAGTTTGTAATGCATTTAGAAAACAAGGGCAAGTTGTCTAATTGTTTTACGATAAATTTCAATTTTTTATACTTTTTTAGTTCCATATTCCATTATAAATTGATAAAGATTAGTGATTAATCTTTTGAAAACTGGTCTCCAAGTGAGGCGACGACATCATTTACTATCAGCAAATAGTGAATAGTGGAATAGCTATTAAAACAGACAACGGAAAATTTACACCAGTTAACAACAATTCATGATCTCGACTCATAAATGAGCTCATTTCTAAAGAAACAAAGTTACTTGAACGTTGAACTACTGCCAGTGAATCAATTCAAAACAATGAGCTTTCGCAACCCTTAGTTCACACCTATTTTGTTCCTCAGCTCAATAAATTTAACACTTCGTTATGTTCTTTTTACTGGCTGCTACTTTTTTCAGTCATTCAGGTTTTAGGTATGATTGCATTTTCATAAGATACAGTCAGTTTCACCAACAAATTTGGCAAAAACAACACGCAACCATGTTGTTTTATATTTACTACTGTATCATGGGATATGAGCTGATATATTAATAGCAAAGGAAATAATCAGATTGTAAGATAGTAGCGATAGATACACCAGGCGGAAAGCGTAATTTAAAAATGAATATAAGATCCCAGCAAGCGATTTTAAAAAAAGACAATAAAAAGAATAACATTTATTTGCTGACGTTTCGTTGCTTACATCACAACATCTTCAGAGCATTTAAACTGATTTTACAAAAGTTATACTATATATACTTACAATGATACTAGTTTTAAATTACACAAAACGGTTACAAAATTTAAAATTCAAACGAACAAATTAAAACAAAATTTGTTTGAAATTTGTTTCAAATTCGTTTGAATTTTATAAGCTAGAATAAGCTAAAAAATAAAACCTGGAAATATCGCTCCGCACCAATACGAATATTCCCATGATCACAGCGAATTTTAGTAGTCTAAACACTGTACTAATACTCTAATGCAAGTGGTACAATCCGATTGGTTACAGTACTCAATATCTAATGCTCGATAGATGTCGAGTACCGGCTAGTAACGCAATATGGCCGAGTAATATACTGATATTTTACCTCTCTCTGTTTCCTTTCTAATTCCTCAATTTCAGCATTAATTCTTTTTATTTTCTCTCCAATCTAGAGATTTGAAAAATTTTAAAAATTGCATTTTACTTTAAATCCTAACTCATCAACTAATAATTGAGTTGTGTAATTTGTAAAGAAACTTATCGCCTCCATTACATTATAATTTATAAACATTACCAAATAAACTATAGCCTACAAGCCCCATTAAGGGGATGTGGGCGAAGTGAGTGGCAGTATCTATACTTCACGAGAGATCCTGCTTGCAGCTTAACCGAGGTACTTATGCAAGACAAACTTCAGTAATCTTTTAATGAATACCCCCGGGTCTGGATACTCTTATTCAAATACGAGTATTAGCTGGTCAGAGCTCGCGTACGACACACGGTCTTTTATCAAGTTTGATGCAACAACGGTAACAGTGTACCCTTGTTACGTTGAATAAAGAATTCAATGGTTGGTTCCATTTAATTCAAATAACCAACCAGAAGTTAAAAATTTATCAAGGATATTAGATCGCTTAAACGATTTTTAAAGCATTTCTTCATCATAGTAGGTCATGGCGACATGTATTGGTCAATTACCCAGACAACAATTAACAACTGCATGCAAACTTGAGTTTTGGGACTGCATGGTAATGCTATGCGGCTTTGATCTGTCAGACGGTCATTCTTTATTGGACAAGTAAAAACTGACAATGGCGTGAAGCTATAATTGAAATCACTTTGCAACAGAATAAAACACGGCTGAACAGTAAAAAAAAAAAGAAAAAAGACTAAAAAATCCAACAATTAACTCGGACAGTTCTTTGTTGGTTATGGTACTTTTTACTCAAGTATACTTTCTCAGGTAAACATCTAATCTGAGTAGTAGTCTAACCAGGATTTTACGATTACGTGTGAAGACTTGAGACAGCTTCCAGATGTGTGGCTATTTAGCTGCGTTTTGCTGAGTGTAGACCTTATGAAATCAACTACTCTGAACGTTGAACACGAGGGGAAAAAACGCCGCGGTCAGGACACAGAAATTATAGATTTACGACACTGAATGGGGGAGCGTGGTTTTATAAACGTAAGTCCAATATTTATTGAGACTTCAGCGCAATATCACAATTTTTACCAGAAATCCCTGAAGTGTCTCAACCATTGTGCACGCGATTGTAGCTGGATAAGCAAGCTGGAGACATGAAACGAAGTGGAATTACTATGTTACTTCAATACCTGCACTTGGTTTTCTTTTAGCGAATGAATGAGATTTCCCATTCCCTCCAGCTCGCTTGCTGACTTTAATTGAATTTCCTAAATAGGAATTTTATAAAATATACAGCCTGATCAACTACCTTTTCACAAACTAAGGAACATTGAAGGGCTTTAGAGAGAAAAAAATTGTCGAAATCTCTCGTACCTCTGCTTTCACAAATTCGTATGCAATGTACAGCCTCGTTAGGTGTTCCAGCTCTCTCACCGTCTTTTGATACTCTAAATATGATGAACGTTCCTGTGAGAGAACCAAAGGACATAATTCATTAACTAGAATTAACTACGAGTAAACATTTAAATTGGCGACATGGCTGGCAAAGTTTGCCATTACGGATGCCAAAGGATCACAGGTACCAGGCATTCTCGGGAAAAGATTGAGAATTAATTCCCGTCAGGTGGGATTTTGGGCGTCGTTCTGAAGTACATTTTAGTTGTTTTCTTGCAAATTTCGAGGCGCGTTACGCCCCTTATGAGAACGCAATGCCACCAGTCAAACTCTAGCACAGGTCGCCGTACTGTAAGTTCTTCACTTCTGCTAGTTCATATGTTATTACGGCAAGGTTATGCGTGTAATCTCATAAATACTTCGCCCTGTTTTTCTTTGAGATTTTCTCTTAATCTCTTGAAGAATGGTCCTCAAAAACTTTTAAATTGACGCTGAATTTGAACGAGTTCAAATTTGTCACATACTAACGCAAGCCAACGCAAGTTGCAGCGATAACTTGCGTTCTCGTTTGATTAGGGCTTTAAGGAAAAAATAGAAAAATCTACAGGCTTGCTTGGATTAACTCTTTGCCTGAAAAGTTTACCTAGTGGCCCAAAATTTATTCGGGTTTCACAAGATTTTAGCCTGACTACCCGACCTGGTAGTCAGAATGCTGGAAAAGATGAAGTATAGTCTTGCCGTTTATCACAACTTTTGCCGAGACTTCAAGTTACATTGCCAAAAAAACCGTCACAATTTTTTGCCATCAAGCTGCATCACAAGACATACCTGTTGACGTAAACGTGGTCTTCCATCAACTGAGTTTATTACCGTGAAGCGAATTGACAAGCTCTTTTAACCAATGTGATTAGTTAGTGAAAAATGATCACCACCGTGAAGAATCAAGATCAGTTTCTATTTTCGCTCAGCAAATTTGTTCGCTAAATAATCACATTGTTAAAGCTTGCCGGTTCACTTCTGTGATTCACCTAATGGAAACAGGCTTGAGACATCACCTGATGTTGGGAGAGACATTACGCGCAATTAAGATCGTTACTTTACGTAACATTGTAGGATGTTGCGTTACCTAAATTGTAGGGCAGTACAGAGGTTAACTTTCACGTTTACGGTATACGGGTAACGTCAGAATCCGAATCGCTGGCTGCGTAAATACGTGAAATGCTTTGTACCTTAGCTTTGCACAAGCTTTAAATCGGCAAAAAATGTGTAAATTTTCCTGATGACAATTCAAATTAAATGAGCTCTGTCCTGCGGTATTTAGATATATCTATAATTTTGCTTTAAGTCTTATGATTGTACCCATGGGAAGGTGAATGAGTTGTGATGCGTAACATGTAATCGAAAATTTCGTCCAAGTTTTCACGAAGCACCAAATAAATCACTAAGAAAAATGGAAAAGAATTCTCGCGATGATAGCAAACGTGATGTTGCTCTGTTTCACATAGAAGCATCAAACGACGAACGCAGGAAAAATCGTTATCACGTGGTTATTTCACGGTTACCATTGCCGTTAGCGTGAATCTTAATCACTTTATTATGTAAAGTTATGTAAGACGTGGGGTCAATTTGTGAGAAGTTATTTTGATGCGAAACTTTCCAGTTCTATTTTTCAGATGTTTCGTTATACAACGTTAGATGTAACACTTCTTTTTGAGACTTTGCATCACATTGTACGATGTTACTATCTGCTCTGTGATGTTACTTTAAACCGTGAGACGCTACATTTTATTATGTTGTGAGACGTTATTTGTTAAAGTGGCAGAAATTGTAGCGTCACGATAATAGATACAAGTTTGTGCGTGTGATAGACGGAATGCATTGGTTGTAATGTGGGTGTGGATTCGAGCGCATGCAGGCCTCGAATTTAAGAATGAAAACGGCAAGCTAGTTTTTCATTGGGAATTTCAATATTTATCGGAGCATCAAGGCCACTATGCAGGGAACCAAGGGCAGAAACGCACGTGGTCGGTAGCTCACCAGCTTTAGCCACGATGCCAGGTCCGTTTCAGTTCCGATTTCTGGACCTTATGCGGGCCTTTGCGGCCAGCAAGCAGGCATCGACGGCCAGGGCCGCCGATAAATTTGAGCGCTGGTGTCACGGCACACACTTTTAAGAATGCCGAGGTCGATTCTCTAATTTCTGCGACGACTTCACCCATCTGAATGACAAATCTATATCATTCTCAAGCTTTTTTTGAAAATTTATCGCAATAACTAGTCAAACGAAGCGGCAGTTGTTGTCAACTATCTGACTATTATTTTCCTAGTAGAGGTGGATGCTGCTAGATGCTTACCAAGCCGCTAAGCGGGGAGGGAGATATTCAGCACTTTTCACCGACTCTGAGGTGAATAATTGTCTTAGTTTATACCTGTATTACACAAGTCAGAAAAGGTTTGAAGAACAATGAAAAGAGGTCTGTTCAACTGTGGATATTTCATATGGTGATCCAGCGCAGCTCAAATGGCGGTAAAAGATTTCTTGTAGTAAAAATTTCCATCCCACTTTCTTCGCCACGACTCAGCCGAGTTAGACTTTGTTATTTTAACAGTTATCAGTTATGAATATCAATTAGGTTTCTGCACGGAGTTATAATCATCACTAAGGTAAGCTCTGGAGAATGTTTAAGACGGACACCTATACCTCTTTAAGCTTCTTTAAAGTAGGCGTGATCTCTTCGTTCAAAATCTAGAAAATTAACAGAATTAATGAACGGTTTAATGGTCTGCTCATTGACTTGACAAATAACACTGAAAGAAAGAAAATTACTATTTAAATCAAGAAACACAAATCATGATAAGAAATTAGCACCTGCACAAATACCGTAGTTTGTGTAACTGACATTTGTAATCATTCCAATTAACTGGTGTTAAATTATATTTAATGCCATTGTCCTGTAATGGTGCATCATAAGAATTAACATTGTATATAAGATTGACTGACTAGAACATTAGCCAGAGATTGACCAGGCGGGAATCTCAATTTTAATACGAATTTTAAAGCCCAGCATAGAATGCGAAACAAAGGCATGATATAAAGAGTTTAATAGAATCTTACGTTTCGTTGTATACATCACAACATCTTCAATTATTATCTCTGAATATATTGTGATGTATACAACGAAAGGTAAGATTCTATTAAACTCTTTATATCATGCCTTTGTTTCGCATTCTATGCTGGGCTTTAATATTCGTATTAAGACTGACTAGAACCTTCATAATTTCTTGCAAATGTGAAATCGTTTATGTTGCGCGCTTTCCAATGTCTCGTATTTCTTATATTTTGCTGAGGTAATTTGGAAAAGTACATGAAATTGAATTACTTAAGCATATGTCATTTATTTCAATTTTAATTTATTTCGCAAATGATAACCAAAATTAAAAAGCATCAGAGAACTGTAGTTAAAGTCGGCGAGACCGTCCAACTAGAAGCCATAAGATTTTTCATTTTTGGACTGCCTCATATGATTAAAATACAGTAACTAAATTATGTACAGGTGTGGCGCGTAAATAAACTCCAAAAAAGACAAAGAGAACTTCAAAAAAGTTCCTAAGTGAATAAATGTATCTAAAGACAAGAAAAGAAGTAATATTTTAACTTAAACAGAAAGGAGTAAATATTCCTATCATTACGAATTTGAGCTCAAAGTATTATAAAATAAGGGACCCTGATAACATACAGAGAATTGTCTCAGTTTTGTTCTACAAAATTTTACATAATATAGACTGGAACTTCAGGTATTATGACCATGTACTTGGTTAATACGTATACAAAAGCTTTAAAAGGATCTAGGTAATAAATAGATAGAGGTAGATACATATCTTCAAATTTCAAAATCAAATTTTTCTTAAATCAGGGGGCAGTATGTGCGTCATACGGCTGTTTACGAATTATTCTCATCGCACATTTTTCATATCAAGCACAATAATCCGATTTAAGTTAGAAGAATACGTGGAACCCCAAACAACAATTGGGGCTACATGGGAAATATGAGGTTTCCACGACATATGCTCATCTAAACTCACGCCGAGGAATACTACCTCATTAACTTGTGTGATTCTATAATTATTCTATAATCTAAATTGATTTCTAAAGTCAAACCAAGTGTTTGCCTTTTTTGCCTTGGCTTAAAAACCACATTAGATTTATTTATATTTATTGATAGCTTATTAACGTTAAAACAATCAGACAGCCTAAGCAACTCTGGGTTAATTATATCCATGAGACTTGAAACATTTCTATGAGAAAAGAAAAAATTTGTGTCATCAGCAAAAAGAATAAATTCTATAGGTATAAACAAAGCTGCACGCTTCTGCGTAGCTAGTACAGTAAAGAATAGGAAGCAAGTAGAACAGTCGAAGTAGAAAGAACTGCAGCCTCAGAGCACCAGATCAACTAGCAAGAAGAGAGCCAAGAGGCATAAGAAATTCTTGTTTGAACTTAACTACAACTTGCACATTTGCCAGCCTTACTTTTCTTATATAGTTTTTGATCCCATGAAGATCTCGTCCCTCCTGCGTGTCTATCAAACTAAACCAAAAGCACATCTAACGACACTGGTGCAGGATATGGGTACGGATCACTAATGCAATCACTGACCCCGGCTACAAACTCTTAGTAAATCCAAGACACTGGATACTTGCTGTGCTTCCCACGTCCAGGCAACAACCCCAGCAGTGACCAACGAAATTCACTTATCTTGCCTTTCCAATCGCCCCAACAGAGTGGCGCCGAGAGCAGCCGAAAATCTTCATTGAAACAGATCGCAAGAACAGACCGACCAAGTAAATGCACCCAGTAGTAAACCGCCATCCGGACGCTGTGGAACGATGTGGGAAAAGCCATGCACGATGACGTTCACGTAGGAGATTTTATTCTTGCAAAAATTGTGAATGTCCTGCTTAGTTAATCTTAAATATAATTGCTAGAAGCAATTCTTATGACTCAATTTTTTTTATATTTACAAAACAGTGGTATCAAATATAAGTTTAACACTAGTTAATAGTAATTATAAACGCTAAAAGCTTAGGCCTTTGTTACAAAGCAAACAGACTACGAGTAACTTTCTGCAAGGAACTAACTTCATAACCTCAGGAACAAAGGCTGTCCGAAGCCATCTGTTTAAACAGTTGTAGGCAGATGTAAAGTGAAAATTTCGACTATTAAAACTAAATTTTAATACGAATATTAAAGCCCAGCATAGAATGCGAAACAAAGGCATGATATAAAGAGTTTAATAGAATCTTAC
>JBAHVQ010193006.1:0-10105 GCA_036872915.1 Nanipora kamurai | reverse complement strand
TCATTATCTTTATCATTATAGTTATCGTTATCATCATCATTATAATTATCGTTATCATTATCTTTATTATTATAATTATCGTTATTATTATCTTTACCATTATAGTTATCGTTGTTAATAATCGTTATAATTATCGTTATCATTATCTTTACCATTATAGTTATCGTTATCATCATTATTATAATTATCGTTATTATCTTTACCATTATAGTTATCGTTATCATCATTATTATAATTATCGTTATCATTATCTTTACCATTATAGTTATCGTTATCATCATTATAATTATCGTTATTATTATCTTTATTATTATAATTATCGTTATTATTATCTTTACCATTATAATTATCGTTATCAATAGTCGTTATAATTATCGTTATCATTATCTTTACCATTATAGTTATCATTATCATCATCATTATAATTATCGTTATGATTATCTTTAGCATTATAGTTATCGTTATCATCATCATTATAATTATCGTTATCATTATCTTTATCATTATAGTTATCGTTATCATTATTATTATAATTATCGTTATTATTATCTTTACCATTATAGTTATTGTTATCAATAATCGTTATAATTATCGTTATTATTATCTTTACCATTATAGTTATCGTTATCATTATCATTATAATTATCGTTATCATTATCTTTACCATTATAGTTATCGTTATCATTATCATTATAATTATCGTTATCATTATGTGTATGATTATCATTATCGTTATAACTATCGTTATTGTTGTCATTACCGTTATCGTCTTTGTTGTAGTTATCGTTATCGGCTTTCTTTGCCACAACAAGAATTCTTTTTTAACATTTGCTCAGCATGGTTTTGGTGTTTTAACAATATTTGTAATCAAGTCGCCTTTGTAAAATTTTTCACATCAATCAAGGGCCAAAAACTCATTTGGTATCAATAAAAAATATTGCCCGGAAACAATATGGCATACCGTACACATACGAGATAGCTTCGCGCTGCTCTTATTGAAAACATTTGCCATTTGGCTTTTATCCTTTTTTTCTTTGTATCCGAGGTAACAGAAGCTCTTGTTCTATTGAAATAGATTTATTTGACTGAAATATGACACAGGCAGGGATCAGATATCATCCCAGAGCTGTTACTGAGGATTCTGTTTCTTCAGGCTTTCGTCTGCCCCTGTATCAGCCTATGGTGTTGAGTAGCACTGTCAAATTTCAATAAGAAAGGCCAATTTATAACAAAATTAAAATGGCGGGGAAAACAGTTATTGATCATTCTCCGACTACTTGCCCGGTCCAGATAGAGTTAATTGCAATTAACAGGTTGCCTTCCATGGGATTGAGCTATCTTGAGCACTCGTTGTTCGCCTACTACTCTGATATCAGTTCGTATCCACTGATTGAAGTACTGAGGATTTACATTTGACCTTAACATACCTCTACCTGGAAAATCGCGTAATCAGAAAAAAGCTGTCATCAGAAGGTTGCGGGTGCGATTCCCGTCTAGGGCTCAGAAATCGTTTTTCTGAGAGAACGAGCTTGACGAACGTCCACCAGTCGTCTGAGATTTACCAAGCTCCCACATGAACTGAGTTTGTGTTCAGGATTAAGTAATTTTTACTTTGTTGATAGTTTTATTGTTAAATATGATGCTTCATGGTATTTAGTTGCGGTTTATCCAAAAACTTGTTGAGATTCCTTTGATATATATCTTACGATCGCTTTCATCGAGGTACATTTAAGGGTTCGTTTTAATGATTTTCAATTCTGGTCCTGTGACCGGGAGTTACTTACATAGCCTGATAATTACATCATCAAAAGGTCAGAAATACTGTTGAATATGTTCCTGCAAAAGAATTTCAAAATAAAGCAAAACATCACTTCAGGAAAGATTTTTTGAAAAAGGGAAATTTAAGGGTCCAACCAGAAAAAAAAATCTTTAGGGGAAATTTAGTTCTCCAAAAAAAAACAAAGTATTTTTCATAAAATGGTAATGCAGCAAAAGTTATAACTTGGTACTACATATTACAAAAAGAACATGGGAGAAATGTATAAATGGAAATCAGTGAGACGGTCAGCAAAAAGTGGGTACATTTAAGAGTCCCTATACCTGTAATACTTAAATAATTTTTTTTTACTTTCTGTGGTCAGGTGTTTTTCTTCTGTTGGCCGTCAAGGAGGGAAGCAAAAGATTTCATTAGGAAAGGGATGCGAATTTACAAATAGAGCTCTACACGAGATTTTACATGCACTTGGATTCTTCCATGAGCACTCGAGATATGATCGCGATAAATACCTCAAGGTGTTATGGTGGAATATAGCTCCAGGTAAGGCATAAAGGTTGCAGAGCAGGGAAATAGCTTTTTGAAAAATGGTACGTAGCAGTGTATTAGGTGAAGAAAATTTTCGAGTATCAGAATGATATATTTTAAGACTGAAACGAGATCAATGTGAAAAATTGCAACTATAGGGCCTCGGGCTGAGCTTCGAACCCGACACCCTACGAATCTACAGTGCTCTACCAACTGAGCTCAGAGGCCGTTGTCGAGACTTTGGTCACTTGGTTACCGACATTACCATCAATATACATATATTGGTTACTTATTAACGGAGTGTGAGGTCTGTGCAGGAAAACATTTTCCCAAGGATTTCGCGCAGACCCTGCGACGAAGGAGCGAGGTGTGCGGAAATTCCGAAGGCAAATACTTTCACGTACAGACCGAACAAACGAAGTTAATAAGGAATTTATTATATGGCTGGAAAATGTATAAATCGGACAAGAAACTCACATTTCGTGCCTCCAACTGCTAGCCGGTCTGTACGAAAAACATGTTGCACAACTAGACAGCCAATCAGCGGGTGTCATTTTGCATACAGACCCGAAAACGAACATTGTTACATAATGAATATATATGTATACACACAGAGAATTCGTGACCAGCCGCTCGGTGATCAGTCTCTCGGCAGATGTACTGCACTAGATTCGCAGGTCGCCAGTTCGATTGCGAACCGAAGACCTTAAAGTTGCGATCTTTTAGAACCGGTCTCGGTTGGGTCTCAAAATATATCATTCTAACACTTGAAAATTTCCTTCACGTCATGTGCTCTGAAAGCCTTTGGGTATTGCTGTCAAGGATATCTATTATTTTATAGATATGTTAGTTTTTGAATAAAAGTAGAATTTCATCCTGTTGTTAAAATCCCATCCCGATCAGCTGCACTGAAGTGTCAGCCGAGCCCAAAGAAGAAATCCTCTAAGATGGCTTCTTTGAGATATCTTTAACAAGGGATTGCTAATCAAGTATAGTTGGACACGAATGCGAAGCTTGCGACATAATTATATAAAATATCTGTCCTCATGCCAACGTATAAAAAAATCCGCCGAGGGAAAGCGAACATAATGTGTTGAAGCTGGTTTCTCAAAATAATTTTTAACAGTAGGAAGGAAACTAAAGATGCTTCAGGATGCATGTGTAGATAACGATATGGCCGAGTTTTGATTCTATCACAAATCCGTTTTCCGGGTCTATACAATATTAAATCTTTGGATATTTGTTCAATGAAATTATTTATTACTTGGTAAATAAAACTGACAGAGAAAGTGTTAAAAGATATCTAGCTTCAAAATTTTTTTATGTGACAGAATCTTTATCTATAGTAAAGCTGTGATTTTAGACCCAGTTGACAAAGAATTGTCCACTTACTAAGCCCTTAGCTCAACAATAATATACAGTGGCAGTCAAAAGTAGTTAATAATTTCTTTGTGGACACATTATGTTACATAACTTTTAACTGACTGACCGTTTTCGGTAATTTTTGTTTTGAATTGTACACATTTACCTCCAGTACACGAATATTACAATAAACATGACATGATAACGCAGTTGTTCAAAAAATATAGATAAAAATGTTAAATTCTGAAATGTCAAAATTCTGTAATTTGTAAATCAGGTTCACTTTGACTTGACGACAAATAAATGCGTATTATTAAATGTATAACAGCTTAATCACTTAGAGTAATCCTGATTGTGTTCATGTTTCAACGCCAGAAATCTAGTGCTCATTAAGCTCTTGATGTGGTATAATTTTTGATCAGCGTTGGGTGATATTGTTATCCACTGAAACGTTTGGCGTAAGTGATGCAGCGTACTTCACCGCTGGAACGGTATTCGAAAGTACTCAAGGAAGAGCTTTCAAAACTCATGAAGTTTCAACTTCCAGCTCGTTGCTGTCGTGGAAAAATGAACATCAGAGTTCAAACTTTCACTATTCAAACATTCACCCAGCTCACCAATACTTTTTATTCCGGACAACAGTACTCAACCAGATATTGTGGCTGCAAGCATACCATCAACCACTATAAAGACCTTTTAAACAGTTTTCAAATGTTCCTGGTTTCCACTTCCAGTCCGTTACCAAGAAATCATTGTCAAGAAATCATGATCACAATGCAAATTTCGTGTCCACACCGTTGAACACATTTACCCAGCAAACTGATATTTTCCTTTCAGGGCAACAGAACTCAACCACCAATTACTCGCCGTATTGTATACCACTTCAAGATACCCATTAAGAAATTTAAAGCGCGTGTAGTTTCATCTTCTAGCTCACTGTCATTGTTGGAAAATCTTGAAAACGATGCTCGTGGTGATCAAGACGTTACTCCTTTGTGATGTGCAAATTACATCAGTAAGCACAGTCATGATGATTTCTCAACGGTGGCAACGGATTGGACGCTGGAACCGGACGTATTTGGAAGCTCTTTAAAGGTACTTTACTATAGCATATGGTATGCATGCAACCAAGAGGTGCTGGTTAAATATTGTTGCCCTTAACAAACAGGAACAGTGAGCTGGGTGAAAGTGATGAATGGTGGGCACACGAAGTTTAGATTGTGACGGTTTCTCGATGATGGCAACAAGTTGGAAACTGAAAACAAGCGCTTTTGAAAGCTGTTCATGAGTACTTTGGAATACTTTACCAGTACAACCATCCGCTGTGGTTGTGCTGATGTGATTAATAAATCAATGAATATTTTTATCGATAACTACTGTATGTCACTAAATATTTCTCAAAAATTATAGTACATCAAGAAATCCAAGAGATTTGGACTTCCCAATGCTGAAAATTGGTGCCACGAATGTCCTGTATGATTAAGCTGTTATATATACAGTAATTCATATTTATTGATTGTTAAATCAAAGCGAAACTGATTTATAAATTACCCAATTTTGGGGGAGACATTCAGGATTTTTACATTTTTATCTATATTTTTTGAACGACCGAGTTATCATGTCCGTTTATTCTAAAATTCGTATTCTGGAGGTAAATATGTACAATTCGAAACAAAAAATACCGAAAATGGTCAATCAATTAAAAAGTTATGTAGCATAATGTGTCCACAAAGAAATTATTAATTACTTTTGACTGCCACTGTATATAATATCAGAATGCTTTATTTTATACGCAGAATTAATTGGAAGGAATGGATGCTATGGCAGTCTGATTAATCTTTCGGTGTTCAAAATCTTTGAAAAATTACCTTGTACGATAATCTTTATCTTTGTCCAAGGGGGGCTAACCACAAATATTTGCCCCCCCCAGCTAAATAAGTAAAGGAGGATTTCCTCCCGCACTTGCTATGCCTAATTTTCATGAGCATAGCATCAGCGGAGAAGATGTCCTTTTTGCCGTCACCTTCGCATTTTCGCCCTCAATAGGAACCTTAAGGTCTTCGACGTCAATTTCAACGACGACATCTTTAAAAATTTCAGTATTTAAAAAAACCACGGTTAATTAACCGCCGTGATTGATACTTGTCGTTTGTTTTATGACTTCTAAAATGCTCTTCCCCTAAAACGACTGCAGCCTCAAGTTAAATCCAGTCTTATGCAACAGCTTTGGTCCGTTTACGAGCTGACGTTGTCCTGAAGATGAAAAATGGTCTGAGTGGCGTTGTTTACAGAACGATGACAGTGTAGAGAATACTCTGGAGATTTAAAATTATTAATTGCATTTGTTTTGGATGGAAAATTCATTTGTTTAAACGGAATGTCGTAGATCTTAAGCTTCCAAATGTAAGGCGATAGAGGGCGGTTTACTGTAAACAGAGGGATTTAGGAGCTGTTTACATGAATCCGGATTGACCTTCAATCCTGAATGAACTCATTCCATTTCAAAACAAACCATATTACATGTTTAAAAGAATCCGGAATGAGTTACGGCTCGATCCGGATCGAGTTCAATCCTATTTTCATTCCGATTCGAGATTTCAATCCGGGTTGAAATCTGGTTTTGATCCCATGTAAACACGAATCGAGACTCATTCTGGAACGAATAGTGCGACCGGGGATTAGGAAAATGAGACTAGGACGAACAACGCACGCGTATTTTTGGTTGTCTTGTCATTAATACGTCGTCTTGTTTTGGTGCAACCGTGTTCGCTATCATAGGTAACATGGCTACTTTTCTTTTTTTAAGACAATTCTTCGCAAAATCATTAGTTTCATGCACGTGTTTAGCTGTAGCAGAAACGACGGAAAAAAGGGGTGCTATAATATTTATGTCTGGCATCTTGAAATTTGAATTTTCCCGCGTAAATTTCAATCCTTGAACCTATTTCCGATGTAAACACGGATTGACTTCACATTTCAATCCGGATCGAAAGTCAATTCGGATTCATGTAAATAGCTCCTTAGATCAAGGACGACAACATGACGGCCAAAAAGTACATAGACATGTCAGAATGTCTCTGATTTGCTAAAGCTCATGCTCAACCTCATTGTTAAACTGAGAAAAAGAATAAAAAACAAACACCTAGAAGAACTTTATTAGCTGGAAAACGCTTTACAAGATAAACTTGTGGTTTTCCTGATTCAAACGGGCATTTCTGCGCTTTGTCGCAAAAATTTTTGAAAAGGACAAGGATATAAGTGTGTTGTCTGATATCCGCTTGTCTGTAATGGTGACTAAGTCGATTGTCATATTGAAAAAAGAAAACAAGAAAGCCCTACCAAGCCAACAAAACATGCATTAACTGCCGTTAACAAGTACGAGGGCGTTCTGAAATAATGGGCTTTATACAACTTAAAAAATCTTCATAAAGTGTTCGAAAATTTCCACAAAAGCCTTTCTTAAAGGCCCGTTTACACGATTCTATTTATCAGGTCCGACTATCGGTTCCAAAAAGTTAGGAGGCCGTTCATTCGATCTGTTGTTTGCGCGACGCATTTGAGTGGGAAGGAAGTGGTACGGATCACCAAACGCAAGGTGATTGGCTAATTGTTTGTAAACATCTGTATAGCGCTTGGTAGCCCGCTTTTAATTGTTTTCGCTGCTAAATAAAAGAAGGAACGTAAAACAAAAAAAGCATAATATATGACAAAAACTGCTGGATTACAGAACGAGGTAGGCAGTCATAATCTCCTTATACAAGACGTTAAGCTGGAAGTTTGATAAAGCTACGCCGTTGGGCGTATTTGTTGGGCGAAATGATGTCTGTGGATAGTCAGCTTTACATCACGTTGTCGGATAAAGCAATCTCTGTTGCCATTCGATTTGAAGACCACTTTAAAGTTGTCCATACAATTCAATTTTTTTAAAACGAGCAGATATCAAATCCGACCAATCGGATCATGAGAATGAACTATAAGGCCATTTGACGAGGTGTTCATGATGAAGTCATCGGATATCGACACGGTGGATAGCAGAACTCGGGAATGGGTCGGTGATACCCCAGAATCCCCTAGGCCTTCCAAATTGTTCACTAATCCAGCACATATTGAACAGTTTGGGTTAGGGTAATTTTTGGCCCTGCCATTTTGTTTGGTCGCCATCATGTCGCAGACATTTAAAAATACCCCTGGAAACGAGGTTCATTGATGACATAAGCGTAGCGCCAACAGAAGATGTCCTTTCTACCGTCGCCGTTGCATTGCCATCCTCATTATACCTGTTTTTTATATTCTATAGGAAAGGAGAAAAATTTTAATACCTACAGTCACGACCATATGGATGACCTCGGCTTCCCATACGATCTGAACAGCATTATGCATTATGATAACAAAGCTTTCAGTGTCAATGGCAGAGATACTTTGGAAAAGATAGGAGATCCATTATTTAGGTTTGGAAGACAAACGAAAATGAGTTCGGTGGACATTAACCAACTTCGGAAATTATACAAATGCAGACAACCTCATCCAGGACAAGGTTATAGTTTATTGAGTAATCTGCTACCTCATTCGCTGTTTCCGAATAGATTGTGGAAACGGTTGTTTTCTTCGAAAAAATAACCTTGGATTAAATCTTTGTTGTCCTAGAAGATTGAAAAAAAGAGTCAAGTCAAAAACGTTTGCTTAACCTCGTTGCTGTGCAACGAACCGTTAGATATTACACGGGCGAAAAACGACTTTTCTGTCTCAATTTTTGATGCACGTTTCAATACAAAATTCGAAAGGCAAGTGGGTGAAAATTACACAAGTTTCTATCGTATACAGATGATGGCTATTGGTGAAACTGGGCAAAAGAGAGTTACTAAAAATTCAAAATGGCATTAAAAAGCTAAAGTCGACCAGGTTTTGATCGTTCACGCAAAGTAGATTTTCCAACGAATATTTTTCAGTCTAACTCTTTAATGTCCTAGAAGATTGAAAAAATGAGTCAAAGCGTTTGCTTAACTTCATATCACGCGCGCGGAAAACCATTGACTTAATTTTTAATGCACATTTCAAAATACTTAGTTTCAAAGGAAAATTCCAACAGGATGTGGGCAAAAATAACAAAAGTTTTCATCGTACACTTGTGACAGGTATTAGTGGAATTGGGTAAAATAGAGTTAAGCGAGGGAAAAAACGAAAGAAATGTTATTAATGTTAACTTTTACTGAGTTTTATTGAAGAAAATAGCTTCATATTTACGACATACATTTACTAATTTACTGCTTCTCAAAAGGTGTAACGAACAACAGAAGTTTCTTTGGTTTCTCACGTGTTAAGGTCACGTGTCAATAAATTAACCCTAAATGTCAATAATGTTCCTAACTTATCCATATATATATATATATATTACATACATACATATACCATATGTTAACAGTTAAATCAGCCGTTGAAGCTTAAACCAGCTAACAATTTTAAAAAGTAAAGTATAGTTCATATGCCGAAAAACATCATCCTGTACCTTGTTATTCAAGCGAGAGCAAGATATAAGACAAATTGCGGAGTTATTTTGACTTTATTTTAAAGTCAAAGTCACCACGCTTTGTCGCTATCTTATCTTGTAGCTTCAAGATGGCGTTTTTTGGTAGTGTTTTGTTCTTTGATCGTTAAATGTTCTCATATAGATATTGAGATATGTCGTGCAGTGGCTAGCGTGTCATAGCAGGCTGTACTTAAAGTTCCGAGCAGTTTGGTTGAGCGAAACTTACAAAAATTAGTTTCTTTTTCTAGTATAAGTTTCCTTCATTACATATACTTTGTAACTGGGTTCGGTTGTATAGAATATCTCCAGGGTATCTAATGTTTCTCACTGTACCATTTATTAGGAATTAAGTGCTTTAACAGAATACCTGGATGCGATAATTATAGTCTGCAAAGTGATGCTTGTGAATCCAATTTCAGTTTCATGAACACTTTCTGCAAGAAGTCTTGCGCCTTTTGTAAGTATACGAAGTAACTACTGTAATATCTTTATATACATGTGCGTATGTGTCTTTACACCTTTTGCCCTTCATTAAAGCGAAAGTGGTGTTCATTAGAGCGGTTAGATAGTGCCTTTCAAACTAAATTCAAAGTAAATGAACTTACAATAAGTAATTAAATCTTCCGTGAAATTGAAGTTCAATAACGTCAACGTAAAAAACGTCAGTCAAAACTCAATAAGAAAAATGGGGAAATCAACATAACAAAATAAAAATTCAATTAGCGATAATATGTGAGTATATTCCGACATACCAAACGCTACTCTAGTTTGTAAATATTATGAACGTAATTTAAACAAATTACAGTTCACGACCCAACGTTTCGACACTCCGGTCTAGTATCTTCATCAGGGGTGATCTCAGCGTCGTAACGAGTTCCTTTTATGCTCAACTTTGAGTGATGATCTCATCTATTGAT
>JBAHVQ010192995.1:0-14357 GCA_036872915.1 Nanipora kamurai | reverse complement strand
GCAAATCTAACTTCACACCATCATGCTTTCGTGTCCTAGACACTGCTCACTCTTCTTTTTCATTAAAACTCAAAGAATCGCTTTACATTAAGAAACTTAAACCAGACCTTGATAAACAGATACGCCATCTTAACGCCGTTTTTAACTTGTAAATATTTTCCGCCTTCTTAACATTGTAATTTAATATCTACATCACTTGACATGTTGTGACTATATATATGCAATTGCAAATAATAACTAGGTCTCTTCCAATGTACTGAAGATGGCATAAGTATGCCGAAACATGTTTACTATTGAAAATTTTGTCGTTTATTTGAAATGTCTGACTGCTATTGTGCTATTACGAAACTACGGAAATGTTATTTACATATCAAAAAATCTTTTTATCTCAAGAACCAAATGAGATATGGAAAAAGTGTAAAAAATGTTCCTTTACTATTTCAAGAGTTCTTTCACATAAGAAAATTTAATTTTCATTTTTTGGACACTTCAAGGAAGGACTTCGCATATTTTGAAATTTTTGTGCAGTGGTGTGCTGTGCGGACAGGGCAATGGTAGGCAGATAGATCGTCAGCCGCACATTTAGGTTATGTCGGGTACACTTCGAACACTTTGGTAACAGCACACGATTTTTGTCAGAGAAAGACAAGTTGAAACACTTTGACCGCTTTGGTGGCAGAGCACTACTTTTGTCAGAGAAAGGTAAGTTAAAGCATTCCGATTACTTTGGTGACAGAATACTACTTTTGTCAGAGAAAGGCAAATTGAAACATATTTCAACCCCTTTGGTGACAGAACACTGCTTTAGTCAGAAAAAGGCAAGTTGAATTTTTGTTCGGGATAATCACGTATGAATTTAGAGCATCTGTATTGGGGTGGAGAGTCCATCCCGCTCTATTCTACTCCGTCAATTCCACTGAGTTTCAGTGTTTCTGACTTTTCCAATCTATTTACCTTTTATTGATCTTCCAAAAATTTTTTTTCAGGGTAGGCGATCATGCACATCAATATGCTATGTATAGTTTGTGGAACACCACGTTTTATTTAAAGCATTAAAATAAAACGTGGTGTTCCCACAAACTATACTTAGTATATCAATTATCGTCATGCAAAACTTTAAAGGATTGATGCACATCAATGTTTTTGTTTCACGTGCACATGAATTTGCTTTTTATCTTTCTAGTTAGGGCAAATATTTTTAATTATTTCTTAATGATGAACAGTATCAAAATCAAACCTAAAATACTGAGTGTAAATAAGAACAAAACGATGGCTATCATAAACTGCTGATTATTGCTGAACACTGAGCCACAGAATAGGAAATTAACAGAAGGGTCACTGGGGGTACAAAGTGTCATCGTTTTTCAGTGCGCATGCGTATGGTAGCTCCGCCTTTCAGCCAGTAAACGTCAGCCAGGTCAACA
Organism: Nanipora kamurai; assembly: GCA_036872915.1. NCBI lineage: Eukaryota > Metazoa > Cnidaria > Anthozoa > Scleralcyonacea > Helioporidae > Nanipora > Nanipora kamurai. The sequence continues at coordinate 12,933 of JBAHVQ010192995.1, read as the reverse complement.
AGGAATATAATGGCAAAATAAAGGAGTTGGATCGCTAAAATGGCTATATCTCAAACATTGGGCGTTGGATTTTTACGCTGCAACTAGTACAGATAGAGGAAGAGTAAGCAATAATATGTTTTATGATCACAGAAGGTATTAAAAGGATTTAAAATTGAAAACTTGCATCGTGATTATCAAAGTCAAATCCCCACTGTCTGGAGCGATTGAAGAAAAACCGTCCACTTCCAAAACCAAAAAATAAGAGAGGAAACTCTTTAAAAACAGTTTAAACCTCAAGAAGAAAGTTGGAATTAAGTAGAATTGTTGTTCTTTATCGAATACGGGTGTGTAGTTTTGAAGAACGAAAGGATTCAATTTGGGTAATTTCACATTATATTCGATCGTCGATTATGAAGAACGGGAAAGTGTATGGCCATTCCGTAGTTGTGCCACCAAGGCATCTCTTAAGTTTATAGACATGCACTAATAACTTATTCAGAAGTGTGATAGCAATTTATTTTAATTTTTTTTTGTAGATGAATGATGTATGTACTTTTGAACTTGAAAAAAACCTACTGAACATTAATCAGGTCCAAGAATGGGGTTGTTAAGTTCCTTTATAGTGTGTTTTTGTAGCATTTTAAAAGGACATCTTTGATCAAACAAGACGTTTGTATATTTACTAAATTCAGTAGATTATTTTGTTCATTGAATAATATGAAACCAAGTCAATACGGAAAGCCATTTGTATTAATTCTTGTAACTTGTTTGATGTGTACTGAGTAAATATTCCGTAATTCTCATTTAAATTTGTACCTAATTTAATATCGTGTAAACTAAACGTCAGCCTACTATCTCAGAAAAATCTTTAGGAATGTTGACTGTTTGTGATTGAACTTCACAGCTCTGTTGAGTTGACTCAGCAGACAATGATTCAGATTGCTTGTGTCATTAGTTTCCCTTTGAACTTTTATAATTTTCCTTTATCTTCCCTGAGCAATATTCGATCACGTGATGTAGCCGCGCGTGGCGCACGAGTGGTAGCAGCGCTGATCCAAGATGGAGGCAAAAGACAAGCGTAACATGCGTAAGAGAAAGCGAGTCACTTAATCCATTGAACAAAAGATGGAGGTTCTTGAGAAGCTGGACAGAGGTATTTCTAATATTTATTAGATAATATTTAATAGAGGTATTTCTGAATATAGCACTGGAAAATCCACAGTAACTGATATACAAAAATCTAGGAGCAAAATTACTCAGTTTGCTGCTGAAGCTAAAGACAGCAGTAATTTCAAGAAGCGTTGCATTGTTAGGAGAGCTGACGATGACAAATTTGACAAGGCCATGCACCTTTGGTTCACATAAGAACGACACAAAGGCACTCCTCTGAGTGGGGTGTTCGAACTAACAGGAAATGACGTAAAATAAGGCCATGAGGTTTTAGCCTCTACCTTACGAAGGAAAAAGGCGCTTGTGTGAAAAATAAAGAGTTTATGAAAAGCAAGGTATCTTTGTGAAGTTTATAACATAAACCTGCTAAATACAACATGGGGTTATTGTCATGGAGAAAGCCAAGCTGATGTACCAGCAAATGTATCCAGATCGGTCACCAGATGATTTCAAGGCTAGCACTGGTTGATTCATAGATTCAAGCAGAGGCATGGTATTCATCAACTAAGCATGTAGAGAGAGTCTCTTTCAGCTGATCCTTAGTCTGCTTAAACATTCAAGTTGTCTTTGCATAAGTATATTCATGATCATAAGCTTTCCATCCATTAGATCTTTAATTGTGATGAGATGTTACTCCGGACTCGCTCTTGTGTCTGCAGAAACCATGAATCCTAGGTAGCGGCTTTTCTTCTTTATTTATTTCTTTAAGTTCACATCAACATCTTCGATAACAACCGAACACCTTCGCTCAGCGCGTGAAGTCTCTCTTGTCACTAGGCAACGCTATTGCTATTGCCCAATCTCTAACAAACACTCTCACACTCTACTCCTCTAACAGAGACAGGTCTGTGTTGGCACCTGCTTCCGAACAAAACCCTGGCAGATGGTTCTGAAAATTGTGTGAAGAATTTCAAATGCCCTAAAAATCGGGTAACGTTGATGGCAACTGCCAATGTCAGTGTGTAGCCCTCTGGTTTTTATTGACAAGGGTACTAATTTCAGAATCATCCTCAGGATAATATGAAACGATAAATTTATAATTAACCTACACTGCTGAAGTCAACTGAAAAAGTTGACTTGAGCAGGATTTGAAGTCGTACCTTCGAGAATCCGGTCCGCTGCTCTACCTGTTGAGCTATCGAGTTTACAGGGGATTGGAGGCGAGTTATTATCCAACTTATGTGTACGAGATATTCTCGCAACAACTCAACGCTATCCACGAGGATGGATGTGCAGTGTTTCAATTCTATTTTAGAATCATCTTCAGGGTAATAAGAAACGATGAATTCATAATTAACCAAGTTAATAACCAAGTTGCGAGAATATCTCGTACACTTAAGTTGAATAATAACTCGCCTCCAATCCCTGTAGACTCGATAGCCCAGAGGTGAAGCGTCACTTGAAGTCAAAGTCATTGCCACCTCAAGCTCTTCTCATTATGGATAATGCACCATCCCACCCTTTAGTTGAGGCTTTGAGTTCTGAAGGAATAAGGTACATGTTTCTTCCACCTAATGTCACAAGTCTGGTTCAACCTATGGATCAAGGACTGCTGGAGAACCTGAAGCGCAGGTACAAACAAGAGCTCTTGAGAAAACTGCTGCTTCAATCGGAATTGAGTGAAGGCTCCTTCATTTCTTTCAGCAAAAAGCTCACCTTAAAAGATGCAGTGTATCTGAGTGCTAAATCTTGGAACAAAATTCCTGAAGTTTCTCTCTGTCGTGCTTCGAATAAGCTAGGGTTTGGTGGTTGTAATATGGGTGATGCTTCTCAGATCGGTGCCAGTGAATCCGAAGAAGAAATTACCTTTGAAGTGTGTTCCCAGATGGGCATCACTCAGGAAGAAATGGAGCAATGGCTTATTGCTGACAAGGATGAAACTGGGTCTCAATTGCTAATTGATTAAGAAATTATCGACTCTGATCAGGTCCAGGACTCATCGGACAGTGAAGATACAGCTAAGCACACTGATGTAACTAAGATTAGCCGCACAAAGGCTGTTGACTGCTTTAGTGTGCTCAGCTTGAAGCCACCCCTATGAATTTCATGCTTTTGAGATAGCTCCTGGACCTTGCAGGACAAGGCTGGACAAGGCAGGGGTTCTGCCTAGAAGCAAAAGACAATGAATTGTACTGCTAAAACACATCTACTGCTTAACGCATTTACTGGTGATCGGACATAATGTGCAAGGAGAATTTTCTAATTCATATAATACTTACAGGAAAAGTTACTAAGCAATGTAATTATCATGGACATACACCTTAAATTATATTTCGTGAACTCCGGTCAAAATATATGAGAATACAAGTGGTATGACTTTACCAATTAGTGCTTCGGATCACGGTTCAACACTGAGGGGGAGTCCCCCTAATGAAAGAAGTCGAGAATCCCTCACCCTGAACTGCGCTGGCCCATGATGCAACGGTAGCTTTTTTACCTTGTGCTTCGGACACAAATAACAGGTAAGTCTAGGTTAGACATCTAAAACAACTTTCCGTTTCTTTTTAGCTATATTTAGTTCTTTTTAGAGCCTGTTTTCTTCGTTTACAATATGTCGAGTCATCACCATCGTAAAAAGTCTCATTCGCGAGATTCCTCGCATAATTTATCCAAGGCAAAGAAGACGTATTCTCCGCTCAGTACTGGACTCTCTAACCGAACTCAAGTCGGATGTATTGTCCTGCAACTCCAAAATTTCCGACTTGGAAACCAACTTTGCTCGTGAGAGCCTTGCTAACTTCCCGCAAGAAATGACAACCTCGGAGCGAGACGAGGATACGCTTTCAGTTCTGGCGGGAAACGATGACGAGCCTTTGGACTTTATCCAGCAGGACTAAATGACTATTAAGCCACCAAATTTGGCTACTACGCCACCAAATTCGACTAATAAGTCATCAAATTCCGCCATTAAGGCAAATTGGACTTTAGTCCCACAGGAGCCGTTTCTCAACCACGGCAAAACGGAAATGTCATTTCGGGTTTGTACGACCCCGAAGCCCTTGCTTCATCTTGGTCTACCACGGGCGAATTTGACAATTTCCTGGAGAAAAAATTTCGTAGGAAATTAACCTATCATCAAGTGTGTGATATTTTATAACAACAAGCCGTACCCTCAGTAGAGGCTCTCGTGGCTTCTACGCTTGACCCGTCTATACTAACTCATATTTCACGCCAAAACAAAAAGTTTGTTCAAGACCGCGATAAAGAATTGGCGATTATCCAACGCGCTATGCTAAACGCAACGGGTCACCTCTGTAGGTTACATGACCGCCTTGAGCATAATATTGGCATTCCACCTGAAAAGACCTCAGACTGATTGTTGAACAAACCCTTTGTCTATCAGGCTCTGCTAACACACAGTTGTCTACACTTCGTCGCCAGAAAGACCTCGTTTCTATAAACAAATCCAAAGTCGAGCTCGCAAATCAACCACTCCCGAATGCGAAGAAGTTTCTCTTCGGTGATGATTTCCCGTCAGTTGCCTCAAAGGAAGCTGAACTCACTCGAGGCTTAGCTAAAAATTTAGCATCAAATGCGCAAAAGATCAAGTCTCAAGACTCAATGTGTTCAAATTTTGCCTCCCTTAATAATTCCTTTTCAAAATATCAGAAATCTCAAATTTCCGTCCCAAGGGGAAGTTTTTTCGCCCCCCGGGTTTCAACACCCTCGTCAACGAGACTCCCAAACCACATCAAGCAATGGGAGGATCTGGTGTCAGATCCCAGTGTCCTAGAAATTGTTACTGGTTTAGAAATCCCTTTTCGTTGTGTCCCTGTTCAAACGACTCCTCAAATTTCACCAAAGTTCTTCCGGAGTCGGAGCAAATTTTAGACAGGGAAGTCCCCAGTTACTTCTAGAGAAAGGGGCAAATTGCCAAACTCCTCTTACCAAGGACGCCTTTTACAGCCGATTATTTTTAGTCCCAAAAAAGGACGGGAAATGTGCCCAGTTGTAGATCTGAACTCACTGAATGGGTTTATAGAAAACTAACACTTCCAGATGGAGTATCTGACTTCAATAAAATCACTTTTAAAACGGGCCACTTCATGACAAAATTGGGCCTAAAAGATGCTTACCTATCCGTCGCAATTCGTCTACGTTTTCAAAAATTTCTTCGCTTTTTCTGGAGAAACAAGGCTCATCAGTTCAGGGCTGTTCCCTTCGGACTAAATATAGCACCTTGGATCTTCACCCAGTTAATGAAACCAGTGGCAGCTTATTTAAGGACGCGCGGCGTTCGCTGAGTTCTGTATCTGGACGACATGCTTTTGATCGGATCATCCCCTCGGGAAACTTGTCATTTCACCGAAATGGCAATAACCCTTCTGGAGTCTCTGGGCTTTATTGTAAACAAAGAAAAGTCAGTTCTCGACCCGACTCAAATAATTTCGTTCCTGGGATTCACAATTAACTCCACCACCATGTGTTTAGTTTTGCCACCGGAAAAAATGAAGAAAGTACGATTATTGTGCCAGAAGATTTATTTCGATACGAAAGTTTGCCTTCAAACCCTTGCCCAGCTTCTGGGTTTGCTGGAATCGTACCGTCCGGCAGTATGGAAAGCCCCCCCTTCATTTCCGCTTCTTGCAAGCTCAGCTAATTCGCGGCCTGAATAGATCACAGCACAATTACGGAACCGAAGTCGTTCTTCCAGACCTTACCGTTTTCTCGGATGCTTCGAACCAGGGCTGGGACGCGGTCTGCAACATTCATAAGACGAACGGAAATGGTCTGCCACGAGAAACGTACTGCATATCAACGTTCTCGAACTGAAGGGTGCTTTCCAGGAGTACAATCTCTTTTGAAAAATCAACGCTCGAAGACGGTGTCCCTAAACATGTACGACTCTACAGCAGTTGCCTATGTAAACCATAAAGGAGGAACGCACTCCCCAAAACTACTAGGTCTGACACTAGAATTTGGAATTGGTGTATTCAGAATGACCTGTTCATAATAGCACACCACGTACCAGGCAAAACGAATTTCTTAGCAAACCACGAATCCAGGCAGTTCTTGGACAACAGCGATTGGGTGATAAACCCGACAATTATCCAACCCTTTCTGATGAATTGTCGAACGGATCTCTTTGCCTCGCGGCTGACACGACAACTAACGGCTTACATCAGTTGGAGACCGGATCCAGACGCTCTTAACTCAGATGCGTTTACCATGAATTGAAAGGATCTGGCAGGTCATGCATTTCCACCATTCAATCTTGTTCCCAAAGTCCTGAATAAAATATTATCGGACCGAACAGAAATCATTCTAGTGGCTCCGATATGGCAAGCCCAACCGTGGTGGCCCCATCTGCTGAGGTTACTCGTAAAACCACCAGTTCTCCTTCCGAATGTGAGGCATCTCCTGATTGACCCAACAGATCCTCAATACATTCATCCGATGCACCCATCTGGGCGTATTTCATATCTCCCACGACGTTACCAAGCAGAAGGCTTTCCTTCACACGTTGCCAATCTACTCATCTCAGCAACTCATTGCTCCACACGCAAAACCTATGAATCCAGCTGGAAGCGCTGGAGCAGCTGGTGTTCTTCAAAGCAGATTGAACCTATTTCGACATCTTTAAGGAATATTTCCTCCTTCTTAGCAGATTCATATGAAAGTGGCATTCTGTATCGCCCCATTAATGTTCTGCGATCCACTCTACCATCCACTCATCCAAAATTCGATGGATATGTAGTGGGACAACATCCATACGTTATTAATCTTATGAAAGGCATTCTCAACAATCGGCCTCCCAAACCAAGATATTCTTGTAAGTGGGATGTTCATTCTAACAGAATATCGTCAACAGATGGGCGACAATTGTAAGCTTTCGTTAAAACCGCTTTCTTGGAAATTAGCAACCCTTTTTGCCATCACCTATCCAAAACGAGTCTCCTCTCTTGCGCACCTAGACCTGAACCACTATACACTCTCACCAGAAGGCCTCACGTTTACTTTAACAACAACGACTAAAACAACTCGTCCAGATGAAACAGTTACGGCCTTTATGACCAGCTTTTCGGAGAATCCTAAACTCTGCCCTGTCGAATGTTTCAAAGGATATTTATCTTCGACTTCACACCTAAGGAAGACATGCGAAGGAAAACCTAATGACTTGTTCATTTCTTACATCAAAACTCGCCGAGCGGTAACTACGGCCACCTTGGCTCGCTGGATCCGCTCAATGCTTGGAGAAGCTGGAATTGACACCACGATTTTCAAAGCGCATTCGGTTAGGGAAGCCGCAACATCTGCTGCAGCTAATGCATCTGTTCCTCTGGAAGAAATCCTGAAGATGGCTGATTGGTCTAGTTCGTCTACGTTTAGACAGTTTTACTATACACCTGTCCTCTCGTCAAAATTTGGCCGCTCCATTTTATCTTAGCTTATCTAAAAGGCGTTACTTCTTGATCAATCCTTTAAAGTTTTGCATGGTGATAATTGATATGCTATGTAAAGTTTGTGGAACACCACGTTTTATTTTACGCTGGGTTTTTTTTATGCTTTTTTTTTTTCGTTACTTCTTGTTATTTTAGTTCTGGTTTTTATGGCGTAGAGTCTATTGCCGTAGACAATGTAGTTCACATTTGCCATGGTATTTGCAGTGTTAAACTCTACCACTTGTATTCTCATATATTTCGACTGGAGTTCACGAAATATAATTCCAATTATACAAGGGCTGATGCAGCCTGACAGTATAATTGGGGTAATATCAGTGAACGAAGGGAAAAATATACAATTCCCAACCCTAACACCTGCCCATATGACTTCGCTCAGTGTTAAACAAGCCACCGTTGCATCATGGGCCAGCGCAGTTCAGGATGAGCGATTCTCGACTTCTTTTATTGTATATTGTATATTGTTCAATAGTGCATGGTTATTCTGATTTGATATTTTCTCACAAATATTATAACAGTGAAAAGGCAAAAAAGCAAAATTTATTTTGAATTTTTTTATTAATTCATCCTCAGAGTTATACAATAAAGCTTCAACAATCTCCTCGTCTCACGTGCAAAGAAGTCGAATGGGCCAGTTTTAGTTACTTTGCCATCACAGATTTTATTCAGGTTATCGGTCCTATGGATCACAAACAGAAAAACAATCAGATTAAGTAACGGTAAATGTAATTGTGTGGAGAGAGTAAATCACTTCTATCTGCATAATTATTCAGTGCCATCAGTTAACTTGCACAACACCATTAGTGTCAAACAACCTACATAAGTTTTGTAAATTTTTAAAGTTATTTCAATAATAAATTCGATAATTAAAAATTCTCTTGTTCACATTTAAATTTTTTGACTCAATTGGTGTTATATCTGAATTAAAACGTTATTATGCTTTACAAAATTTAAATAATCGTCCTTCAAATTATGGAGTGTAGCTGCCCGAAATTCACTGATTTGATTCACTTCATTCTTCAATAATACGCGTCCGATTCGGTAAAGAACAATAATGAGGTGTAATTTTATGTTTATACTTAACGTTTCAATCATTTTAAAAGAGTTCCCACACTTATTTTTGTTTTACGAAGTGGACGGGTTTTCCTCAATCGTTCCAGACAGGGTGGATTTGATTTCGCTAACAAATACCAAAATTGTTAATTTCCAACCTTTTTCATGCCTCCTAATAATTAAAAATATTATCGCTTACCTTTCCTCTATCTGTGCTGGCCGTAGCGTAAAAATCGAGGAACTAGTTTATGAGATAGAGCCATTTACTGATCCAACTCAGTACTTCGCCATTATATCCTTGTTGATCAGACTGCAGTTTACTGGCCAGAGTAATGGCGTCGATCTACTTTCCGGTATGCGGAAGGGAACATGCGCGAGGATGATAACTTCAGAGGCTCCGACACCAAGTGACCCTTCTATTAATTTCCTATTCTGTGACTGAGCATGACTCATGCTCACGCTTAGGTTAACGTCCATGCTAATGTTCACCCTCATAGTCATGTTCATACTCGTGTTTCTTTCAAATGTACACGTCTTTAATCTGAACTTGTTTATTCACCCTGACGTCCTGTCTGACCGTTGGCAACGTGACATTGCCGCGTGACGTAAATAATGACAACAGGGGGTAACATATTCTAACAGTGTTCACCCTCATAGTCATTTTCACACTCGTGTTACAATAATAACAATAACAATAACAATAATAATAATAATAATAATGGACTTTATTTAATGAGGCTTACACGTGACAGTAAAGATATACTTGTAGCCCCTAATATACAAATATGATCTACAAAAAATTGTAACCACTACAAAATTATTAAAAGATATTGAAACTATGTAAATATTAATATGACTGATTTTTAATCAATCAATATTTAAACTGATGGTCATGTTTATATTCACCCAAACGCTAACGGTCACATCCATATTCACGCTCCCCCTTCACGTTCTTGCCAACTTTTGCGCTCAAGCTCACCTAGGCCTTTATAGATTGTGCTAGCATAATTTTTGGCATACTTTGGGAAAACGAGCATAATTTTTGCACTTTTTATAAAAGTAGCGCTGCTAGCATAATCAGCATATTTTTAGGTTTCTTTCTTTTTTTTTTTAAAGAATATTACCAGAGTCATGACTTGCTTGGTCGCTAAGATTGATTGTTTTCAACTTCGGTCCATGGTTTACTCGCTTTACAATTTTGCAATGTCTTGGGGGAAAAAGGTTACCGCAAAAAAGCGTCGTCCGTCATCTAGACTCTAGAGTCTAGAGGATTGGGCACACCGGAAGTAAAGATTGTGTTGGTCGCAGTTCCCGCCTTTATTGGCAAATGGCATCGAACTTACAGTTACGAGAAGAACAGTCACTCAACAGGCCAGAACGGGCTCAGATCTCCAGAGATCGGAGCCTGCAACAAATCAAAAGCAGATACAAGACCAGCGGGGCATCTGACGTGAAAAAAGTTTCATTACATGATCGTATTAATCAATTTCCAGGTCAGCATCTAAGTTTTGAGGCAACACATTTCCCTCATACACGTGCAGTTGCTATTGCAATTGCCAATGAAGATGCTACACTGGTCGCCGCGACTCCTGAACAGAGAGCAAAATCATGTGTGCAGCAAGCTATACGGTGGTTCTTGCGGAAGTTTAATGTGGAGCTTTATGACACAGTCTCGGCATTCAAGGCTGCAGGAATCATGTGCCCAGCCACTGTCCAGTGGTTGAGACCTACAACCGCTACAGTAGAAACCCTCAGAATCTTCCCGTTTCTCAACAGTGATGCAACCATCAATGGTCTGATCGGACAGCTACCGCAGTACGTCGGCACTGCTGAAGAAGTGGTCATCCAATGCGAGGAAAAAAAGTAGAGTGGTGGCAGCTCCACGCAGAGCGACGTCCTAATTGGTCCTCCGCTGTCAAGGTGCTACTGGTTCAGCGCTCTTCTGCTGCCTCAGAGAGAGTATTTAGCATACTCTCAGCCTCGTTCAATGACCAGCAGGATAGTTCACTTTCGGATTACTTACAAGCAAGTGTGATGCCGCAATACAACAAGCGCTAAGCTATGCTAGAACATATTAAATGTGATACACCATTAAGTAACCTATTCTGGTCTGGAATGAAGTGCAGTATTAGTTGTGTTTTATTAGAGCAAGTGTACTACTCAAGATAAAGAAGATATCATGCTTTATTAACAATAAATACATAATTTGGACTTATTTCGTGTTTCTTTTTTGAAAAGCACATTTTAAGAAAAAGTAGCATAATTTTCAAGAACGAGCATAATTTGAGCATAATTTGGGAAAAAAACGGGAAATGCTAGTAGCATAATATGCTACTTTTACTAGCACAATCTATAAAGGCCTAAGCTCACCACTTCAAACTCTTGCCTACCCTCAGACACACGTTGATGCTCATGCTCACGTTCAAACTCATGTTCATGTTTATGCTTGTTTTTACCCTCATGCTCACGCTTACCCTGATGCTCACGCTCACCCTTCACGCTTTTGTCCACCCTGATGCTCACGCTCACCCTCACGCTCACCCTTCACGCTTTTGTCCACCCTAATGCTCACGCTCACCCTCACGCTCACCCTTCACGCTTGGGTTGCCTTGCACTGGATATCTTAAGACATGTAATTTCCGTATAGTTTCTGGTCGTTCAGACCAGAGCAAATCAGATATATCTTGGAAGGTTCCGGTCGACTCAAAACCACTGCTTGTATGAATGATTCAGTAGACGAGTGATTAGGGGCCAGTCATAAAGTATTTACTAGAGGGGGGTGGAGGATATTTAAGGGGGTATGTAAAAACATTCGGTACTTTTGGAGGGGCATGAAAATTTCTATTTCTCCTAGGGGGCACGGATAATAGGATTTGTATCTAGTGCAAGGATACAAGTGCACCATATGAATCCTTAAATACAGCAAAGGGGGTATGACCATATTGATAAACACTGCTAGGAGGGTATTAAGTCTTATTCCTGACAGTTTTGGGTGGGTACGAAAATATTTACCAAAATGTATCATTTATCCTTAACCCTCTCTAGTAATTACTTTATGACTGGTCCCTTAATTGACCGAATTCCTATTGAGTTCAAATTTTCGTAGGTCTAATGAGCTGTATAGTATAAATCGCTCGTCGTAAAATTTTGACTTTATCGTCTAAATATGGGGGAAACTGGGGTGTTCCTGGTAAATCTGTTTTGCAATGTGTTACGTGCGGACACGCCCGTCTAGAACATTCTACAATAACATTACGTCATGTCTCCTTACTTTCCTAATAGAAGCTTCCAGAATAGTTTTGTAATGTTTCCTTAAATAAATTTAGATTATGTAATATAATGAAAATAGCTTCGTCAACTATTCAGATGGAGTTTTGGTATGTTTCACCCGAGGATGAAACGGCAAATTTCTAACATATGACGTACTGCATTTTGTAAAATTCATATAATATAGTTGAACCTGCATATAACAGATACCCTCGGCACTTTGAAAAGTGGCCGCGTAATGCTTGTGGCTTCTTAATACAAGTTGATCGAAAATTTGCCATTAGCTGCAATCTAGGCGTACCCAAATTTCATCAACGCCTCATTCGTGAAAATAAGACAAGCGGACTGAGCGTGAAACCCGCGCGAGAAACGATCCTAAAAATAATTTCATTGGTTCAAAAACCTCGTGTCGCCCACGCGTGGTTTTTGTAAACTCGCGACACCACCCCAAAAAATTTCGAGCCATTTTATAACTCGGTGTACCTTCGGTAGCCCCAGCAATTACAAAGGTAAACCACGAGAAACGAAGTATTAAGAGGAAGATGGAACTTGCGCATGCTCCTCGAGCTTGTTAACTCAGAAAAATTATCTGAGCCCCTGACGGGAACCCGTAACCTTCTGATCGCCGGTGAGATGCTCTAACCATTGAGCCACATGGCCTCAGATGGAAGAGCGAAGGTTACTATTTGTACTGGTTCATAGTTGACATGTGTACTGCTAATTGCAGTCTCAACAAGCCATGTAGTTCGCATTAAGTTATCTATGTTGGTCGATGTTTTGAGGCATGTGATAGCTAGGTGTTCCGTAGATGGAAAGATGTTGAGACTGCAGTTAGCAGTACACATGTCAACTACGAACCACTACAAATAGTAACCTTCGTTCATGTGAGTCCATGTAGCTCAGTAGTTAGAGCATCTCACCGGCCATCAGAAGGTAACGGGTTCGATTCTTGTCAAGAGCTCAGATACCTTTTCTGAGTTACATACATATACATACATACATACATACATACATACATACATACATACATACATACATACATACATACATACATACATAC
>JBAHVQ010192984.1:0-14357 GCA_036872915.1 Nanipora kamurai | reverse complement strand
AGATACCCACAGTAGTGGTGACCCCATTTTTACTAAGGCATATAACTGCACATTTAAATTTCTGGGGAGATACCCACGGTGGTGGTGTATTTGATGTGCTTGTGCCTGTATGTGTGCTGTTGAATTTATGGGCAATTTGTTCACATAATTGACCTAATCGATATTTTCTTGTTTCCACATTTCAGTAAATAAATGCGGGATCCAGCATTTCTGTGAAATTAGCTAAAACTGTTATGTTTTCTTTACTTTTCTTATTCTCAATACTTATTCAGGCTGTGATGAGTGCTTTATTGTGCTGCTGATGCAATATTTCTGCATAACAAAGCTTTTCTCTGAGCCCATTTTCTCTGAGGAGTAAAAAGGTTTAGTGCAACTCCCATCAGAGCTGACAATTTTTGTATTTTACCAGGGCAAAATACTCCTTACTGAGGTTTAGGTTTAGTGATATTTTTCCACCCTCAAATCGCAGGAAATGCCATTTCCGAGGTTCTAGATTTCAAAAATTTTCAGGGAGAGCATGCCCCGGACCCCCCTAGATAGGTCGCGCCTTTGGCGCGACATGGCTTTGAGCGGGACCATTTTTCGGGGGTAGCTACGCCACTGTAAGCTGGCCTTTGTCGTTGAGGTAGTACAAAGTGCGTGCCACTTTTTTTACAACATCAACAGGTTGCCTCATTTCAGTAGTTATTCCTTCAATATATGGCCGTAGTTCTTTACTCAGTTTCAATAGAGAAGTGCAAGACATCCTGAAATAACTTCATTAACAAAATTATCCCACCATGCGCTTGTTTGACCAGGTCGAATCCAAAATCTTCTTGGTCTACAAACCCGATTTCTTGCTCGAATTGGACCCGGGGATGACCCAGATAAAATGAGTGGTCTGAGAACACCTATTTGTCTTCGGTATGAAATCATCATGCTGTTGTATAGACCAAAATTTAACTGCAAGCAAACAATTAAGTTTGCCAAAAGCATTAGGAATTCCATATCAGGCTCATCCGCCATGTTTGGTTGGAATTATACCGCGGCTGGCTGATTAAAGACCTGGAAATAAGTGGCAATCGATGCGGCTGACGTCATTGTTTTCAAAAGTATCTGTTTTCGAGTGTCCACACTAATACGATAAGTATGCGTTTTCATTTGTATTCACTTTCAACAGCGTTTTCAAATGATGCGTTTTCGTTGAATACGCTGAGCGTATTTGAGCGTAATAGTGTGGATGGAAGTCCTAAACGCATCGAAATGTAGGCGTTTTCAAACAAAAACGCATTAGTGCGGACGGGGCCTCAATCACTAATACACTTAAGTCTTTCACAATGGCACAAATTATCAGTTATTTTGATTTTACGTCACTTAGAGAGTCATCTTTCCAACTATTCAAAGGTGGTCATGTACAGAAACTCGAACTTAAACGTGGATACAAAACTTTAATCGTAAGGTGCTCATGCTTGCCAGAAATGCGAAAGAATCTGGTGTATAATATTCTTCTCAGAATGAAAGAAACCACTGCTGAAATACATTTCGCGAAGTGTGATTGCATTGCAGGCAAAGGGCCCAACGCCTCCTGCAAACATATTGCTGCACTATGTTATGCTCTTGAAGATTTTAGCAGAAAGTTTTTGCCTGGTGATGAGCGATTATCCTGCACTGATGAATTAATGAGATGGAATCACCCTTGAAAACAAAGACTAGATGCTCAATGCATAAGCGAACTTGATTTATCAGTTAAACATCATCTCCTAACTTGATTGGAAGAGACCCTTCAGATATGGTAGCTGAAGTAACACGGTCCGACAATGAAGCTGTTAATGAGTTATATCCAGACTACATTCTTTTAGCAGAAAGCATCCACGACAAAAACCTGCCTTTCTCCCCGTTGTAAGTGCTCACAAGACCAACAGTGTGGCTACAGCATGTACTTCCTCAACCTCCTCAGCAACTGAACTTAGAACAGAAATACTCTTTACTTCATCTAGCTTCACAGACACCAGAGCTCTTCCTGAACAAGGAACTAGTATAGTAAAGAGTAGACTGTCATTCAAACAGAGTTTAAACTTGAGTGACCAAGAACGAAATAGCATGTTTGAAAATACCAAAAGTCAAAGTGATAGTGAACCATGGTTTAAAGAAAGAGCACCAAGAATTACAGCTTCTGTTTGTGGTAGAATTATCAATCGCATAAAAGATATATCCAACATCTCTTCTGAAGTTATTTCAAAGTACTTCTTCAGTCACAACTGCTACAATTCTTTTGGGTAAACAACAAGAACGCTTGATCCTTGCCAGGTACCTCGAATACCAAAAAAACAATGGGTATCCTGAAATCTGTTCAGAGGGCTGGGTTTCTTGTTGACCAAGAAAAGGGCTGGTTGGGTGCTTCTACAGATGCAGTAGCAGAAGATGGCAAAAATGGGACTGGTTGTGTGGAGATTAAAGCAGCTGCTGCTAACTGGCATTAAAATATAGATGCCATATTTATCAACAAAAAAGGTAACTTTTGTCTTCATGAAGATGAAAGCAAGAATTTCTAAAACCAACACATATTTTTTACCATCAATGCCAATTACAGCTTTATGTTGCAAGAGATAAATTCAAATGGTGTGACTTTGTCATTGCAACAAAGGAAGAAATTTTTTTGCGATACTTTCAGTGAAATTAAAAGCCATCTATACTAAGATGTTGGTGGTGCTTGCTAAACTAAAATATAAAGTTATTTTGAAAATTGTTGTCATAGTAACTAGGAATCACCACACCGAAAGGAAAAAATAAGGTCAATTTATAAACGTGATAACTTGTCAACGAATCATGATAGAAGACTGGAATAACCTGTAATCTATGACCCATAATAATGTTGAGGAGGTAAACCTAAAATCTCTTTGGTACGATATACTCTATGCCTTTAACCTAAATTTTTCGGTTTGAATGCTGAAAGTGTGAAACTAATACGACAATAACTTTGAGAAATTTGAACCAAATGCGATTCTTTTAGGTTCATCTCCTAGACTAATGTATGAACTATAAGATCTGAAAGTTTGGTAATTGTATCTGTAATATTTGTTCACATGACCTGCACGAAATATCAGTAACGGGCTATTTTCAGAACGCAAGAAAAACGATATTAAAAAATTTTAATAAGATGATTCCCTAGGGTACGGCAAATTGTGTAATATCCATTAATAATTGTTATTGCGTGTGTTTCTTTGTTCAAATTTGAATATCAGCTTGACAATATGAACGATTTTCCTGGCTATAGAAAGCGATTTTTGATACAAAATGATACAGGTAGTACATAGAAAGCTTTTAGGAAAGCATCTAAAAATTTTGACAAAATAATTTTTTTATAAAATTGAATTTTTTTTTGTAGCGGACCCCCTTAAAGGATAACATTGAACATGGGCTGGGTAGAAAAGAAAATACCAGAGCTAAAGGATTTCTATGACTCCTTTTTAATCAAAAGACTGGTAATGTAGTATGAGTATTTTGTTCAGTTAGGAATCTTCGCACATATCGCAAGAAATTTTTATTTTACATTAGTGGCTTTCTAAAGTTTGTAAGTAAAGCACAAATATAGAATATCTCAATAAGGTAGGGAAGTAGTTGTGGAACTAAAATGTGGCTTAGAATTTGATATTCCTTGATTTGACCAATGGCTCTCTCAACATGAATTCTAGTGTTGGCAATTCATCTGCCCAAGGCAACTTCATGTGGTTCAAATTGATGTTTGGAATCAGCAAATGGTGGTATATTTGCCTTAACATCATGTGGCTTAGCAATGTCTTCGATAAGGAAGCCCCTGTCTACCATAACATCCCTGACCTTTTGGTAATTTCTTTGTCTGGCATATTACCACGATAGAGGTCTGAAGTGAATGAAATGGCCCCAGCTGGTGATACTCCTGCAAGTGCTTTAACTGTGTTACAGTTTTTGTAATTTAAAAAAGTGATTAGTCGATTGGCTGGTCTTTTGGGTTTTGGGATTCTTATCTCTGTGCAGTCAATTATAACTCTTAAAGATGGGTACTTTAGTGCAACAGATGTTGGCATTGTGTTAATTATTTGATCTTTAGTTGGCCATATATTGAGAAGTTTAAATCTTCTATACATTGCCGGTATCCAGCAAAGGAAAATCCTTGAAACTAATGAAATGTTTACATTGAACAGAAACGATAAAAGTTTTTCTGAAAGGCCCAATTCAGTTGAATTAACACCAGCAGAAATTGATCTTCAAGGCACAAGCCGGCTTGACTGTGCTGTGTGAACGGCTCTTTGGCAACAAAATCAAAACAACAATCAAAAAGTTAAGTGTTTGTGAAACCTGCATAAAACTTTTTGAATCATCTTTCTTCACATTTGTAGCATTCAGTTCCTGCTCTGTAGACAATTCAACACATCTTTTGAGTTCCTGTATAACATCATCTTTTTCTTTAAACTGTTTTTCACAAATGTTAACTTGACATTCTTTGTTGCAAGACGATATGACTTGATGGCGAACCTCAGCTAAGATTTTAAGGGCAGAACAGTCTTCGGGGTTTGTTACGTTACTGTCTGACTCGGTCTAGACTACTCGTGCTAAAAGATAAAGATTTTCATCAATAGTTGAACTGCAAGTTGATAGCTCTGACATGTAAGTAGTACTAGTAGATCGAACTTGTGATTCTGATGCAGTTCCCGCTTGTAGTCGTATTTCATTCTTTCTTCTTTCAGTCATGTCGTGCTACTTCAATATTTTCCATTCCATAGTCAGATCTCATTCCAGAAGGAATATTATAGTGACTAACAGCATCAAGAAATCATCCAAGAAAATATACAACCAGCCTTGAATACCTGTCTATTCCACCATGAATCACAAAATGGTAATGTGTTATCATTTTATGATTTCAAACAACATGCCTGTGGCAAATGATAAAAGAAAAAAAAAGATAATTTTTGTACAACCTGTAAATTCAATAAGGAAATAAAACATTCAGCTACACATTTTCCTGGCCTGTTTAATTAAGACCAAACATTGCAAATCCAACTGATCAAGGACAATAGATAATGATTGATACTGGCAAGTAAATAACCAACTGATAAACACAAAACCACAGCCCATAAGAGCTACTTATACACATGTAGTTACGTTGATTGACTTTAGCACTTTCTAATCCATTCTTTTCACAGCACTGAATATGCTGGGAAAAAAGTTAGGGACAATAAAGTGAACTTCTGGTTTTCTTGCTTGCTAATACCGGTGTATGAGGACTTCTTGTTTCAGTGCTATTGATTTCTATTATCGATCACTTCATTATTACGGTTATTCATTGTTATTGAGTATCAATGACACCAAACAGACTAAGGCGTTTTCTAAGTTAATATACATGCACGTACAAGTACAGTATGTGTTAAAATTACAAAAGAACATGCTCTTACCATAAAAGGTTCGGGCAAGGGACAAACTCTCCTTTCCATCCTTCTTTCCAAGAAACTACCACAGAATTTATATCCTGATAATCATAGTTATATTTTTAAAAGCAATTTCACATATAAATTAATCTTCCACATTTCAAAAAACGTTCAAATTACACACGAGCAATGGAAAATTTATAAGTAAAATTAACTTTCAGATTTGAAATCAAAATTTTACTAAAGCAATTTTCTGCAGGATAGTCTGGTTTAGTTCGACAGTTTCCCTGGATCCTAAGTCCATCGTGTCTAAAGGAATAAAAGCATTACAAAAAGTCAGCCAAATAGGAGTTCGGTGAGAGTGTGTAGAAAAGAAGATGATGAAAAAGGTTAATTTGTCCCATCTCGGCATGAAGGGATGCCTTTGCCGAGCACAGGAAGTGTTTTACTGGCTGCGCACAAATGCTTAATTAAATTATTTCATCCTAAAGTGTGATATTGGCAAGGTGCTTAAACCACAACATCCTCTAGATCCACTTATGCCGCAATCCTCGAAGTAACAGAAAGGTCAAGAGTCCTGTGAAAACCAGTAAAAACATCATGGAAAATTTGACCCTTACCTTGCCCTTCTAGACCCCCACAACACGCCTACTGCAATTGGCCTCTTTCCAGCACAAAGGCTGTTAGCATTAAGGGGGGCAATAAACCTGAACAATGATGATTTTCAGTACCTGAGGTTTGCAGTGCTTTATCTCAGGAAGTACTCATGCAAAGTATGGACAACCGTATATTTTCTGAAACTAAATTTACTTAGTTTATTCACACTGTGATTGATTCTTAAAATAGCCACACCCAACATACATTATAAACATTCTATCTCCTGAAAAACACGTCACCAAGATGCATTAAAAAATATGACAATGTGAATTCGATAGACTACTATTTCTGTTGCCATAGCGACAAAAATATACAATTATCAAATTTTAGTTCCAGTTACTATGCCTCCCTTTCTTAATTGCTATCACCATTTGGCTGCAACACTTTAGAAAAGCAAATGCTGAAAATTTCAGCCAAAGTGATTATGAACTTAAGAAGTTATAAGATTTTAAATTTTGCAACTACCAAAAATATACTTTGTCATAAATCCTACTTAAAGTTCAGTAAAGTCAAAATTGTCAACGATACTCAAATTTTTACAAATTAGTGCCAACAAACTGACTCATTTGGGTAAATTAGTTGTAAGTTCTTATTAAAAAATAGGTTTTTCCATCAAAAAGTAATTTCTTTTTATTGTTTAATTGCACTTGGGCAAGAGGGATGTCATCAGCAGAGTCATTGTTTTGAAGGGGGTCAGTGTCATTAAACTTCCCTGCACTGTAAGTGGTTCCTTCCTTTGACCTTCTATCCTCCTCTGCCTAGTGTTTGGCTTCTCTCAATTTCTTTCTGATGAGCTTATGTTTGTTTGAAGCTTTCCATTTGGCAGAGTTTACTCTCTTCTGGTCTCCCTGAGCACTTCCACTGACAGAATGCTCCCCCAAGGAATTCCAGCCTTCTCCCTAGCCAAATGCTTGCTGCCCTTGTGAATGCTCATTCCAAGAAGATGACTGGCATGGTGGTGATATGTTCAGAATTACGCACATTACCGAATAAACCATTTGACGACTTATGTCTGCACTTAAACTTTTTTTTCACATTTTGTGCATTCTTCAATATGTAACAAAGAACTGTTTCCAAACCTTTTCGCTTGTTCATCCTGGTACACTACTTTTCCACCCTTGAATTTAAATAGTTGTTGAAATGCTTGCATCAGACCAGTAGCTTATTAATGAGCAATCTTCGTCATAGGAACTGCTGGTATTTGGCATTGTATTTCCAAGTTGTCTAGCAGATGCAACTTCTTCAAAGTGTTCCATCTCACTCTGAATCATTGTGGCACACACTCTGGTCAGGTAAGGGACCCGAGGTTTCATTGAAATCTTCTCGCTGCTGTTGTTTACAAGCCCAAAACGGAGTACCATAAAAACGCCGTTTTTTTTTTAATATTCTAGGCATTTCACAATCCTCAAGAAACCTTTCCAAATTCAAGAGAACGAAATAATCTGTGAAAGCTACCAAAATATTCACTATCAAGATGGCCGTCACAACCCACTGGTTTTGGTATTTAAACTCTGTACCAGATCTTACACGGTTTATTCAACTAGTATGGTGGCCCATTGTTCTCATAGCAAAACTGACCTATTTTTATAAATTCAATATGATTTTTTTTTTCTGAAGAATTCTTTTTATTTCAAAATGAAATTAAAAATTTAATAAAAATAACATTATGTAAAGATCAAATAAAAAATAACATCAAACAATTCAATTTTTTTTTTTTTAAATAAACATGTGAAATTCAAAATTAAATTTCTGAGAACAATGGGCCGTCGTGCAGCCCATTGTTCTCGTAAGAAATTCATCATGAAAATCAACCTCATCCCCAGGACCATTTGCGGCGGGGGAGCGCGTAATGACCCTGGCATCAGCTGGTTATAGCACCCAGAAAGTTTGGGTGCTATAATTAAAATCAAACCAGCTACTGAATTAATTATGCAAGCGTGGCAGATCAGTTGGAGCTTACAGATATAATCAGGAGGGAAAGAAACTCAAAGGTCGAAGAAAGAATATTGGATATGCAGAAAGCCATTGAAACATTTAAGAGATCACAAGTGGCGTTGGATGCTAATAATATTCCGAGTTTCTGTCTTAAACCGAAACAAGTTAAGTGCTTTGAATATCTACTGCAAGGTTTCGATGTCTTAACCTTCCTTCCTACTGGGTTTGGAAAGTCTCTTTTATTTCTGCTCTTGCAAGACTTTCTTCCAGTCAAAACTTGTCAAAATATAGTCCTCGTGATTTGTCCTCTGACATCCATCATAGATGATCAAATAAGTGCTCTGAATGATATGGGAATTTGCGCGAATGTTCTCCCAGTCGAAAATCATTTATATATAATGGAATCGCTGTTTGAACGAGAGTGGAATGACTTGTCCTTGGTAATAGGTAGTACCGAAGCAAGTGAAGGACACCAGTTGCCTAAAGCAATTGTAGATGCAAAGGCAAAAATAATATTCGCACATCCTGAACCACTGCTGAGTTACAGTGGAAGAAAACTCCTGAACAGCAAAGTATATCAGAAGAATGTGGTAGCATGTGTCATCAACAAAGCACATTGTGTTGAAATATGGTAAGTTTTAATGCATGGTAACTAGTACGTAAACATCAATCCAAATATTTTCAACAAGGCGTATTTATATAACACACGATAAACTTGACATATGAAATGGCTTGCCAAAGCTAACTAAAATATCTACCGTAGTTCTCTCTGAAGGAAATTCAGTCAACACTCCCGCTCATTAACAACATTTATTTGTTACCGTTTATACTTGTTGCACTTACCTCACTATAATTCTTTCCTTTCTTTTTTAAGTATATTTTGTTTTGTAATCACCAGTTTCATTTATACAATTATTCCATTCAAAATACATCGATTCAGTGAACTCTTTTTGATTTAAATTTAAACAACCCCCACTGTACAGAACCAAGCGATCCCCAATGTTTTCTAAATGAATTAAAAGCATATAAGGCTGTTACATGCAAAATACCACTACCCATATAATTATAGAATTATATTAAAAGTAGGTCATATAATATTGTATACACTAAAGCTGCATTCACACTACCGGCCTAGGCCTGACCTGGGCTTGGCCTGGGTAAAACGTGAGCCGTTCACACTAGCTCGGGCCTCACTTTGGCCAAGTTGGAAAGCCGGCTGATTTCAGTAAATGAGCGTCAGCAGTCACTCCACTCGGATGCATGTTTGTTTGTCTAACATAAAGTATCCCAGTGCTGAACAAAATGGCAGATGCACAAACGTTTATATTGCTTTATTATTTCCTATTAAGAAGACCGAAAAGGATTCTTACAAGTAGAAGACGTTACAGACCTGTAAGAAAAATTAATTTTTTTCTATTGAAACTATGGAGAAACAATGGCGAGAAAAGTTAAATTCAACCCTGATACTCGTCTTCTTGTATGGTTGCACCACTGACTGGGACGTTTGGAGTTGGTTGAAGCCAAATCACTCTTACTGGGATTTTGTTTGTCGAGAGTGGACTGCAAGAATGTGGATTGCACGCTTGAGAATGAAAAAGAAAATGTTTTTTTTTCCTTTGCCGAGATCTCTCTCCGTTTGTGGAAAGACAGCAAACCCGTTTCAGGCAGCCAATACCAGTCTCAAAAGAGTGGCGATGGCATTGTGGGAGACTTGCTACCAGAATAGATTACCGTTCGATTGGCCAGCTATTTGGTGTTGGATGATCAACATGTTGCAAAGTCACGCACCATGTTTGTGAAGCATTGGTAACCGTGTTTTTGAAGAAAATAGTGACTGTTGTGGCAAATGAACGCATCCAAGAAGCATAAGATTCATTTAGAAGAATGAGTGGTCTTCCCCAGTGTGTCGGTGCAGTTGATGCACTGGCACCAGATCTTGCGATCTTGCCTTTGTAACTTCTGTAATTTTCGCAAAGGTGCTTAATTTTTGTCTTACATTGTTTCGCCGTCCTTTGATAGCCAGCGTCCGCTATGGCAAGCTTCTGAAATATACTATTATTTCTTACGCTGAAATTCTACAGCTGGCTCTGGATATTTTCATGGCTCCACAGAGTGATCAAATACTCTGTCTCGTCATTTTTCGTCATTTCACATCATCAAAAATCTAGGTCGAGATCAGGGTCAGGCCAGGCCTAGGCCAGTAGTGTGAACGCAGCTTAAATTTCTTAACTTGTCATTTATGGGTAGGACCTTGTCACAAATGGCCAGTGATTTAAAATTCTTTCACATGCATGCAACTTGGGCCTTGTCACACCATTTTAGAGTGGACATTATTTTATATATATCTACATGAAATGGAGGTCAGGCAGGTAAGGTAATGTGCAAATCATCCAAAAGACTGAGAAATTAATTTTTTTGTAATGTTTATATGCATGTTGTTGAATATACAGTACTGTCAACAATTCTTTTTTTCCATATCCAGGGGAGAAGACTTCAGAACTGATTTTAAACGTTTGTCATGTTTGAAAGCAATTTTTCCACGTACCCAAATGCTTGGTCTAACAGCAACAGCACATCTATCTGTGATAAAAAGGCTGGCACAGAGCTTATGTATGAATTCTAAGTTTAAAACTATCAAGAAGAATCCTAATAGGGAAAATGTGTTCATTGACAAGAGAATGTGGCTTCCCAATCAATATGGAACAGCAAGCCATGAAAGGATTTTGATTCCAATTGCACAAGAATTATTAAAAGTAAGAGAAAATTACCCCATAACAATTGTCTATATGAAGCTGAAATACTCTGATTTTGCATATTCATTGTTTAACAGGATACTGAGAGACAACCAGTTTGCTGGGAATAGCAAGGACCCATCTAATCGCTTATTTGCCCAGCATCATGCTCCCCAAACAACACAAATGAAAACTAGTATCTTAAAATGAAATTAGGAAGGAACGTTCAAGAATAAGAGTAATATTTGCTACAACTGTTCTTGGAATGGGTGTTAATGTTTCATATGTGTCAAAAACCATCCACATTAGCCCTCCATCCTCACTTGAATCATACATGCAAGAAATTGGAAGGGCAGGACGTAGTGGACATCGAGCATCTGCTATTTTGTATTTTAATAATTCTGATATTGCTCAAACCAAACACACAACTGATGGTTCAATAAGAGAATATTGTACTAGTGAGAAAGTGTGTCTCAGGAAGTTACTGCTTGATTACTTCGGATTTGCCGGCCAGAAGCAAGACCTGTGTTGTGTTGTATGCAATGGTCAGTTTACCACAAGATATGTTGATTTGACTAACGTGTCACTTAAAGAAGAAGTAAGAAATATGCCAGCCCAGAATGCTGCAATTTTTTATGAAAAGAGCAAGTTTATTATTAATAAGTATATGTGTAATATAGAACAAAACATCATGATGTGTTACCCTAAAGTTGACAGTGATTCTCTGGCTAAAAAACTATTATGTGGAATATCTTTTACTGAGACAGAGAGAGATTATTTACAAAATTATGGTATATGGGATGAAAATTGCTCATCAGCTTTGTTCAACTTAATTACAACGTATGCACCTCATTCTTAAAGGACAATGGCAACAAAAAATTTTATTGCATACTTTACACCCGTAGCACCATTGGAGGATAGATATGTCTTTTTTTTAATGTAAAATAGCAAAGAGTAAGACTTAATAGCCAATTTTTGACCTTCTATTTATCTCTGTGTCCGCCATCTTGGAGCAATACAGTAGAACCCTGCTAACTCAAACTCTCAAGGGAAGCGAATAATTGTCCGAGTTAGCGGGGATTCGAGTTAAGCAGAGTCAGTGTTATATTTCGTTTCCCGTGTTAATAATTAATAAAGTAAAGTTTATTATTCATCACATCTGAGCCATTAAAGTGCATTGTAAACACTTTACAAAGTTTGGACTACCGTATCTTTGACAACGGTTTACTAAGTTATTAAAAAGTTTACTTTGCACATAAAGAAAAAAGTGTTTTATATAAACAATGGAACTAAGATCACTTTTATATCTTATTAATGTTTTGTTAATCTTTTAACTTGGGTGACGGACAAGGCATGCAGGTTCCATGTTGACTAAAGTTGTCTGGACAGGAGAAATATGTAAAGATTTTACAAAACGAACTGGCTAAGCTTGACCAGTAATTATTTAATACGCGTAAATGACGTTTATGTATATTATGTACCAATTAAATTGTTGTTGTCGGAATAGAAATCCAGGCTTCCGACTTGTCAAAATGTGCTACGTTGTGACATTGTAAGGCTTGCCGATTTATGTCTCGAAAAAAACTCATCTAGAGTTCAAGTTAACTGGTTAAATTTGACCAAGGGAAAATGAAACTTGTTCGAGTTAAGCGGAGCAAATTACCTGTAAAAATTAGTCAAAATCCAGGGGAAATGAGATTTAGTTCGAATTAGCAGGGAGTTCAAGTTAAGCGAGGTTCTACTGTATTTAGAAAAATTATCTTTTGATCATGTGATCCACATGACGTCAGGTGTGGGGTAGAACAAAACAAAAAGCAAAACAGGTTACAAGATTTAACTAATTTCTTTTGAATTCATGAAAGGAATATTATCTCATTAAATATGGAAGAAATTCATGGTAGTCAAATTAGCGAAGTGTTGCCGTACCAGGACGAGCCTGAGTCAAATCAAAACGTCAGCAGTGGCGAGGATAAGAGCGATTCTGACAGCGAGTTGTCTGCCGACAAAGAACTTGACAAAATATTCAAAGCAGAAAATGCGTGGCGTCTTGAATTGTTGAAATGGTGCAAATGTGGTAATTGTACATTAAACACCAAGGTAATCGAAAGTTCTTGCTGTCAAGAAAAAGCTTCGGAGTACGACAAATACGACTCACTGTTGTCCCGAGCAGAAGAAGCAGGATATCATTGTTTGACGTGCCTTCCCGAATTCGCTGAAAATATGCTATCACAAAGAGTTTTGAAAATAGATGTATGTCGCTATTTAGAAGAAAACTGGCCAGTTGATGACAAAGAAATAGAATGGACTCACAAACTTTATCGTTTGGTACCTTACCAAAGGTGCTCACGTTGGATATTTCGAATTTTGGGAAAGAACATTAGGAGACCTTTTCCATCTTGTATTTATGCAAAGATTCAAGAGATTTACGTCGCCAGATGGTTTGTACACACATTTTAAACACACTAAGAAGGACAAAGGTATTTAGAATTTTAATGAACTGCAGTGTTAAATTGGTCTATTTATGTGCCCTTCTCGTGGTTCTTTAACATGATTATATACATTTTAATACACCACACCCAGTACAAGTATAATAATGAATGTTACAGATTATGTGAAAATATGAAAATTGTCACTCGGTTTTTACAGCTTACCTCGCTATATCTGCAGTTAGAATTACAAATAAGTTGGTTACTTGTACAGTTACAAGCTCTTGAAGTACTTTCTGTATTTATAGATGGTAAAGCTGGCTTGGTGTAACGAGTATGCCTAGCTGCAACCACTTCTTTTGACGGCCGTTCATTCCTTGCCAAATACTTTTCCACTAGAGTACATGGTTCTGGTGACAATGCCTTATTTGCATGGGCCATTGCCTTCGCTATTGCTGTGTATTTATATCTCAACTTGACCACCTCATCAAGTATTAATTTGACATATCCTACATAGCGTCAAAGTATATAGTATGAAAAGTCTATATGTTGACTTTAATAGAAAAAGAAAACATTTACTAAATTATGCCTGAGGACAGCAGATGTTAACCATGTTTACACTTTGTGCAAATTTTACTAACCACAAGTTGGCTTTTCCTTCAGTGGTTTTGCCACAACTTTTTCCCCTTTGAAAGCTTTAGGATATGTCACTGACCATCTGAGTTTACCATCCAATGTTTTGGCCTGCTTTCTTTTACTATTCTTGTTGTAATGTAAATCTGAACAAAACAATCTAGGACAAATAATAAAAGTAGTATGCCACATGGGTAGTTTTGAAATATTAAGAGCCAGTCCAGTTAAAAATCAAAAGGTTTCAAAAAATCACTATACGTCTCAAAATTCAAATCACCCTAAGATTTGGTCTATGCCTTGGCTATGAGGTCCAAACAAAATAACCGAAATATTTGCACCCGATGACCCCTCTCTGACCATTTAAATGCACAATCAAAAATATGCTACAAAAATGGAATCTAGCCACTGAAAAAATGGGGTTTTTATTCTAAAAATTATGTACTAATATTTGAGAGTGAGCATTTAATATTCGGGGTGATATTAGGTCAGTCTAAATACTTTACAAAAATTTAATGGAACTTTTGAATTGGGTATTGTTTAACGACCAAGGGGACATAACTCCTAACCCAGTTTTTCACACCTTGGAAAGTGGT
>JBAHVQ010192983.1:1448-39361 GCA_036872915.1 Nanipora kamurai | reverse complement strand
GGCTCGTTCTTCAAGCTTTATGAAAACTCAGAAAAGTTGTGAGTTCCCCAACGGGAATCGAACCCGCGTCTCCCGATCGCCGGTACGGTTGTCTTACCACTAGACAAACGAGCCTTTCGTTGTTTATGTCCAAGTTTGCAAACACCTACACTCTCTACGCTCTGTAGATTGAGTTTACTCGTATGTAGGTCAGAATATCGTTACAGCTGCTTGAAGTTAACATAATTATTATCGTGACTTTTTGAGTATTTTGGAAAATTATCATTCGGTATTTTGTAATGTTGTAGCACGTATGCAAAGACAGGATCTGATAAGTGTGTCCTTCACTCATCGTGAGTAATCTTTGTGTTTTTCCTGAGTATCTTTCCTCAGATCAATAATTTGGTCTCTCAGCCGGCCTGTACCTCTCATATCATCTATATTCCCCAATTACAAGACTTACAATCATAGAATAAGTACATTGGGACGTAGTGCAATCGTGTTATATCTAAGTGCGTGGGTTTTATCTTTCAAATGTGGCTTTTTCCTCTCCCCACCGATCAAGGTTAAATTTAAAATTTTATTCGCCCAAACTCGGACGTTATCCGGCCTCTGAATCATCCTTGGACAGTGGGGGTAGGGGAAGAGATATTTTAGAACATTTCAGATGCCGTACGAAACCTATTACCATGCATTTCATGCGTGCGGTTAAAGGCAAGGGAGCAATAATCATCATTGCAAAATCGACAACTAATTGATTACATTTTGTAGATTTTCGTGTGATCACTTTACGCAGATAAATATCTGTGTGGGGACAGTTGCTTCCTATTGGACCTCAAGCAGCACGCCAATAAAGGCGCTACTAGAGGGTGTTCGTGGGTGAACTGTTACATTACTTTTTCAACTAGGAATTCTTAACGAAAGTAAAATGCTGCCTCGCCGTAAACCGGAGAAACTATTAACTTGGAGTATGCAGCATGTATTACCAAACGCTTGGACTAACTCAACCCGACTGAAACGTATCGGAGATAACATATGTGGGGGGCGGTCAAATACACACTGTCACCGTAAGCGACAAGCTCAAGGAGAAGCTGATATTGAGTTATTCAACTCGTACAAGACCGAACATCAAGCCATAAAACCATATTGTCGTTCTCTCCACTCTTGACACGAAAATTTCGTGGCCCTGGTGAACACTGCCAACAGCATAAACAGGCACAAGTAACAGAAATAACTACGCATTAACCTTTACAATGATATAAAAGTAGAGTGCTGCGTCGGCAGTGTTGAACGGCTGGTAGATAATCAAAACGGTTGGGAAACTGCCAGAACTTAAGAGTGGAGAAACTGACGTTTCGAGCGAAGGCCCTTAGTCGGAGTGAAACGTAAAATGAAAAAAAAAAAATAGGCGGTGTTTTTATATTTTATATTAGCCGTCTTCACGAACTCAAACAAAATAAACGTACACTGGACGTTCGCGATGAACGTACGAAGTTACATTAGCATCAGGACCTCGTGATCAAAACGTGCCTTGTCTTTAAATCATCTTCGCTGTTACACACAAAATCGAGATCACAGGCAAGACTAGTGTGCTGGCGAGCTTCAGCGAGGAAGCAATTAAAGTCAAGAAACTCTTGATGGTTTATAAGATCCTTTTCGACTTTTGAAAGAGTCGATTCCTGATTTAAAGTAAAGGACAGTGCCATAAGCCACAATTCCACCATGAAAGAGTGTTGTTAAAGTAATCGATGATTTTAATAAAAGCTGAGATACATGTAATCTGGCGCTATTCACAAAATAGGTATGAGGTTTCTTGTCACCAAACTTAATACGATACCCGGTCTTTCAGTATTTCAGCTAAATACAACGTCTCCTTGGCACAAAGGGTTGTAGGTAAATCAGGAAGTCACCGCCGTTTTATGTCAACTTTAACTTTTGCGACCCAAGTTTAAGAATTCTCCTTTGCTAAGCCAGTTTTTGCCTGCTGTACCAGATGAAGACTAATAGCTGCATCATATTCATTGGTAATGGTTCATTAATTCACTCAGACATTCACATACTTACAAACTCGCGCATTTTGTTCCTTCAATCATTCGACTTTTCGACTCATTGGTAAAAGCCGATTGCCAGATGTCCAATGGTTACGGAACTTTGTCTTATACAGACGGTGATTCAACATGAAACGTCAGCCCATTTCTATGATCTAAACCGTAATTTTCTACCCGTAATTGAAGAGGCATCCTTTTGTCATCCTAATCTCTTCTGACTCGCACGTGCAGATTTAGCGGAATAAAATACAGTGGCAATATAATCAGATTTGAGCCACATCAAATCGTACCAAAATCGGACAGCAGAATTTGAGAATCTTTACCTTATTGTTCCGTTGCACAATCGTTCTGTACAGATTCAGAAATAAATCACATTGTGTCGCTTCACAACCGTAAGGGGTGCTCACCTACCCACCATTGCATGCTGCTGTGTACATAATTGACGTCATTCCTTTGTAGGATAGCAAAATTGTCGTTCAATGTGACTTTGGTTGAGCTTGATCTATTTGGTTCTTAAAAGCCTCTTATTTCTCGTGCAGCTCTTAAGCTGTCGAGGAACCTAGGCAGCATTTAATTATCTTTATTCACATGTAAAAACATATCAATGTGCAGGCAACTAAGCCGGAATATGGAACGAATAACCAATTATCCACGGGTAACCGAGCAATTGACGAAAACAGTTTTTTAACTTATTGCAGAGAGAACTAAAAATTTGACGGCCGCGTAACCCTTTGTCGGTCAAAATCCATGATACAGGTCACTTGTACCTCTTTTAGTATTTTTCACCAACTTCCTTTCGATTTTCGACATGTTTCAAAATCAACAGAAAATTTTCGACCAATTTGGGCGCGTTGTTACTAACGGTTCATTGCTACCGTGATCCGAAGTTCAGCTAGAATAGTTCGTTTGCTTTTAGTATTTTCTCGACGTTATAGGATTAATAAATAGTTTAAAATTGAGTATAGAATTGTCCTAATTTATAAAAAATTTTACAAGAATTAACTAGACTGTAATAGCTTGAATAATCCAAATGCTTGGTAAGACTGGTAATTTCGCATTTGAATGACAAGTAACCAAAGTGTGTTGTATTATTCACTACTTAAAAGTTTAAACATACTTGTAACTGTTGGAAAAACATAAACCATTTCTTAATGAAAACATCGCTTCCATTCAAATTGCCTTTGTCGTCTAATGTTTTACCTTCCTCCTCCTATTTGCTTAGCCGTTTAGTTACCACAAGAACAAATTTGACCGCTTTGCAATTTTATTCTGGCTAAAGCCACACGACTTTATTCGACAACGAGAGAATCCTGAAATGCGGTGGTTAAAGAGTGAACTTACAATCTAATATCTTTGGTAAATGCATTTAGGATCAGATTTTCATCTTGTTACTTACTACATTAGTATTATGTCTAATGCATGTATGAAAACATATATACAGTGAGTAAAAAATCCCACTACCCTCAGTATTAAAAATTATAATAATTATTCTTCAGAAATCATTTGCTGTACGAAAGATAATTTGCAAAGAATACTTGAGAAGCATGAATAGGGTAGCTTATCTTTGGCACACACTGTACGATCTGATAACATTTTTTCAGTGTAACTATGTCAAAAATCAATTTTCCAGTGTAAATGAGGTTGATGGCCGTTCATTTATCATCAGCAATAACACCAAGTTCTCAGATGTGCAGTAAATTGTGTGTGACATGTATGTAGTGTATAGATCCACTATACAAGTCCTTCAAGAAACGGCTTTAGAAAAGGTCAATGTTACAAGAGGCAATTTCTCCTACAACTTGCAAGGCAATCTCTACGACAAAAAATCATTGCGTGTTGGCTAGTAGCCTAGTTCATAGTCCATATCTTTGAAAGACACAGACTAGTTGGTTAGGGGATGTTAGACGTTCGCAATTTTACTCTGCAACCTGGTATGCATCAGTCTTTGGTTCGGCTGCGATTGACTCTATTTCGCAACATCGAAAGACAACTTCCAAGGAGGCGGTTACACGTCGCAACTTGTCGTGTAGCGTAGCAAAAATTGAAACATAGTTCAACTTTTCCTGCAATTTGTCGGACAATTTTTCGTTGCTAGACCAGCTGGAAACCGGGGATGTTACACGTGCAATTTCTTCTGCAAGTCGCCGTTGTGTTGCAGGTCGCAAGAAAAATTGCTTCACGTAACATGACCTTAAATACAAACTGTTCGCTAGACTTCAACTTCATAGTTGTCATGATATTTAACTGTCATCAAGGCAACAAGCTCGACGGATAAAGTTACACTTACAGTTCATGGCCCGGTTGTTCAAAGGGCGACTAGCTTAACCCAGGATTAATGAAAACTTTATGGATGAAATAGAGCCTATGTATGAAAGAATGTTAAAAGTTTTATGTTTGTATACCACATAAACATCGAAAGGTTTTATACTAAAATGTTTTAATCAAAATTATCAAATACGATTAACCAAAGAGCCCACTAGACTTTAATCTAGGATTAGTGGTAATTGTCCTTTAAACAACCTGACCCAGCATGCAACGTTGGAGGGATACACCGTGTACGCAGTGTTGACAGTTTAACCAGCAGGCATATCTGCGCAAATTTCCCTCGTGTAAACAACAACTTTTTGTGGCAACGTGTTTGTGTAAAAATATGATCCCAGGCTTAACTAAGATGTCAACAAATCAACTGAATTAGGTTACCCATAAAATTGGTGAGCCAGGTAGAATTACTGTGGTCTAGTCTGAAGCTAAAAAATATCATACTCTTTGACCTCTTCATTAGCTATTTATTGGAAGGAAATCAGACGCGTCTTACCTGAAGCGCAAATGTCTTTTTTGTCTGCTTTATTCGCGCGTTTGCGGTCGTGTTACTGAACTTGAGGTGGGTTCCAAATTTTCGAATTTGTTAGCCACGTCCACTTCAAGTCTAAGGCGATTTAAAAATCAAAATATTCAAACCTGTTTGTTTATGTATCGACTTATTTCTGATTAAAAACTCCAAGTTTGAATAATTAATGATATAACCAAGGAATCGAAACGACTATTTTAATCACACGATAATCCATTCTTGAAACTTTATTTTGTTTCCTCGTTATTCGTCTTAATTATAGTATTCCTGCCCGACTTTCAGGTTTTTTAGATACTCTGTCAATGGTCATCTGTCCAGTCTAGCCCGAGGTGATCGTTTCAGACGATCTGTGTTTACCAATTAGTTTAATTTATTACTAATAAGTAATTTTTTTTTCACTGATATACCTCAATAAAATGTTAAATGCAACAAAGACTTTGTTCTTTTTGTTGTTCGCATGATCGAGGATGGATAACCCAGTAAGAAGCACTGAAACTGATTAACTATGAGAATATCAGGCTTTCGTAAAAAAACGTTTTTAAAAAAAGATTGAACTAAAGTATTAAAGTCTGAGGAAATTTTTGCTGATCAAACTCTGGGACACCATGGACTCAGAAAAACTCGGAGTTCCAGAGGGGACTCGAACCCGCAACCTTCTGAAACTGGAACTCAGAGTTTTTCTGAGTCCATGGCGTTCCACAGTTTGATTAGCAGAAATTTCCTCAGACTTTAATAGTCTCAAACTGCAACTCAAAATTGAAAATGAAATAAAATATGTTCGCCTATTTTATATAAAGGACTTGTTCTGTCTTTAAGATAGCTGTAAAAGAGAATGGTTGGCTTTAGGGCATCACTGACTGACGTTTGGTCCTGTATCCTGAAATGGGTTGCTTTCACAGCAACAAACTAGCTGAATGTCGGATTAGGTTAATTGTTCTCATTCTTAAACGGTTTCGTCCTGTAGTAACACTGAACCCATGGGGGATGGTCCTTACTGAACTTCTGGCGACAGCAGCGTAGTTCAGCAGCTGATAAGGTTATACAGTGTAAATAAAGGAACTTTGCTTTACTTTGCTGAACCCGGGTGAGGATGTTGGAGGTTAAGATTTTGTTGTTTGTCAAACTAACGCTATCATAGTGGATTAATTACTTTGAGTTTTTTTCTAGTGAACGGTTTCTGAACGTCTTTTGGAGCACACGGTCCAAACTGAGAAACCCGAAACAGCAACTTAGGGTTATCGTACGCCTTCAGAGGGTGCATTCCGTTAAATGAAATAACATCTCGAAAATTTATCGCACGTATGTGAACATCACCTCATTCTCAGCTTACAAAGTTTTATACAAGAATGCATCAAAGGTTTTGTGTTCAATTAAAGTCTCGAATTTTTCTTAATCCCGTTTTTCAGTCCAGTGAGTTGGCACTCCAGGAGTCCCAACTTTAGCGCAATTTAATCAATTTGAAATCTGTTTTCTTTATAGGAAGTCTGGGGACCTTTACTACAATAAGGTGCCGGCGCTTTTCGAAATTTTTAATCGTCGAGATCAATTTTCGCACTTCTACTTAGAATGCGCACTGGCAATTTCATGAAAACTAGAAAAATTTTCGAACAGAAACGAATTTTGACAATCGCCGAAGAACAGAGATTTCAAATTCACTCAAGTGCGTTAAAATTGGAACTCCTGGAGTGCAAACATTCAACACAAATCCTTTGGTACATTAGCCAGGGTAGTTGCCACAATTGTACCAGGCGGAAAACATGATGCCTTTTTTAAAAATTATTGGCTGGGCAATTATATTCATGACTAGACTTTGGTACATTCTCGTATAAAATTTTGTAATCTTTAAAATGAGGTATTGCTCAAATATGTGCAAAGAATTTGCGAGACGCTATTTGACTTAAATGAAAGCATCTTCTGATGGTGTACGATAACCTTAAAGACTGAGCCCGGGAGTTTAAGGACCATTACAGGTAATCCTGGGTTATAATTTAATCAGCTCTTCTGTTGGACATGTTCTGTGAGATAATTTTACTTTTAGGACAAAACCTTTCAATGTTTCTATGATATATGAACATAAAACTTTTAATATTGTTTCTTACATTAGCAGTATTTCATCCACGAAGTTTTCACTAATCCTGGCTCAGCTTCATAGCCAGCCTTAAAGGTCGGGTGGGCAAACTTCTGAAATTTTCCTACGTCCTCCCCGTGCTACTTTCTTCCTCAATTTGAAAAGCTGTAGTTTCTATCAAGATACGACTGTCATCCTTTTGAGTAATATACTCAAGTTTTTTTTAATGTACTTTAATATACTTTGAGTAATATAGTAATATAGCACTATTTAAACCTTCATGTTCTTATTCTTAAACCCTTTCTTTCCAATACTTCAATAAATCCTCTCTTCTTAGATTACTTCTGTGATTTATAAATTTTCTTCCTAGACTTTCAAACATTTTTTTGTCCATCGAATTAAGTTCTTTCATGGTCTGGCTAAAACAAGAGGATTTTACTTGACAAGAAGACGTCTAAGGCAGACAAAAGTGAAATGCCCGTCTAGTTGAATTTTTAACATCACCTGTTAATGTCTTCCTTCCTTACCACTATTGTTCCTAAATCCAGATAACTTCCTAACTTCCAAAACCCTTCCGCCAAATACACATTCATCCTTCCAAAATCATTTTCCTCCCGACTTATGTTCTTCCTTCCTCAACGCTTTTTTTCCTTCCTGAATAGCACCCTTCCACGGTTCCTGTCTTCCTAAATTCCTACCTAAATCTCATCCATTCATCATAAAAACCCCTTCCTTTCTGTTAAAATCCGTAAATCTCTTCCATCGCAAATTCCTCTTTTATTCTTTCTACGCCACTTCTTTTAAGACATTGCATGTGATAAAACGTTTTGTTTCATGGTTCGCCATCTTTTTGTTCCACATGCGAAGATCGAGTTTTTACGCTGGTCCTTTCAGAGTTTTATTTCAACGTTTCATAAAAGCATGCTTTTACGAGCAGACTTTAAAAGAGCCTAGTTTGCTTTGAACTATCCTAAGAACTATACGCAATAAACCAGACAATTTGTTTTTACAGGTTTGTAATCTTAGTGAACAGAGTTTTTTCCAAAGTATTTGACAGACGTTTTTAATGGAATGCTTCTCCTCCTTGTTGGGAGACCATTTTCCAGCGATTTCCAAGGAGAAGTTATATCATGGCCGACATAGTGGGATATTAAAGTCCACTCTAATATATAAGATTCCTCTTATAACAACAAGGGGAATATCAAAGTAGATAAGAGTAGACTCCAATAATTCTCTTTGGTGTGGTTATGCAGGGGAAATTGGATTTATGCGCCCAAAGATCAATGATGTGGGATATAAGTAAGCTTTCGTGCATGAATGTTGTTCCTTTTGTTCCTTGTTCTCTACTTGTTTTCTACTTTGTTGCTTCTTTTGTTCTACTATTCTAGTTTGTTATTTTACAACGACCGGCAGGGAAGGGTTGAGTTCACCGCTGGCTTGAAGATTCGATCAGCAAAGAAATAATAATAAAGAATACGCTCGGAAAGCGCAGCATGCATAACGACGCACAGAGTATACTTTTCTCTTGCGTATTATTGCTTTCCCCTTGAGAAAAGCACACTCTTCGCTGTTTTGCTAATCTAACTCGCCCTCAGTTACCGGGTGGCAACGGTTCGTTATGCATGACTGTGCTTCCTAGCGTATTCCTTATTTTAAGTGAGTGCATGAGAAATGTATCAGCTCAGATTCGTATATTTTGTTAGCTAGCAAA
This sequence comes from Nanipora kamurai, assembly GCA_036872915.1. Taxonomy (NCBI): domain Eukaryota; kingdom Metazoa; phylum Cnidaria; class Anthozoa; order Scleralcyonacea; family Helioporidae; genus Nanipora; species Nanipora kamurai. Next base: position 30,707 of record JBAHVQ010192983.1, on the reverse strand, counting down.
TAACAGCATCTTTACGGCTATACAAGTAAGCCAGAAACCTCATTCTGGGACGAAATGAAAGCATAAAACAAATGCAAAATTTGATTCGGAATAGCTGGCTGCATTAAGGCAAATCAAATTACAATTCTGTGTGATCTTGATTGTTGAATTTTATGAGACTAGTGTTGGCTCCAAGCTATTTAAATAAAATAAATTAAAAATAAGGCTTTTCATACTCGTGTTCACCGCCTTGAGCTGAAATTTTATATCGGTTACATGCATGGAACATTTCATAAGACGACCATAGAAGGTTTGTCCAGTTTGTAATCTCAGAAAAACGATTTCTGAGCCGTAGATAAGAATGAAACCCGCAATTTTATTCCTGTCTAGGCTCAGAAATCGTTTTTCTGGGATTCAGAGCTTAACGAACGTTTGCTGGTTGTCTGATATATACTAAGTTTCCACAAGAATAAGATGGGATATTTCATGCCTGTTAGCTCGACCCGAATAAAATTCTCACTATGACCATGTAGTCATGAGTTCACCTTGCAGTAACTGGCTATATCGAAAGCATGATCCTGTTGTATTCCTGGGTTAGTTGTTTACAGCACGAATAGCTTCAAAGTCCAATCGAATTAGCAGCGATGACATATCGTAAATAACCGAAGCTAAATTTTCCTCACCAAATAGGAAGTGATCAATCTACAATTGCCGGATGGCTATTTGGTTGGACAAAATCAGTTTGGTTGTTTAAAGCCTTGGATTCACTTACCCTGTTATATCTGCCGGGTAACTTATTCGGGCTTTGACAAATCGATCACTGGGACAGATTGAAAGAGCTTAAGAAGTGTGACATAAAAAAATTTACTATTTAAAACATCTAAGTCCTCTCAGACTCCATCAGAAGATCTCTGTGCGCCTGGTTTCAAGCGGTTTATATGATTTAGACCCAAGTTTGAAGCAACTAATAATATATTTAAACTACCTTTAATTCATCTTAACAGATCTTAAGGCCTATGCCAGCATGATTTTTCAAATATCTACACAACCTAATCAAATCAGGATTTTCGAATGCATACAGCAGAAATGTGAAGAGACGTGCGCTCCTCGAGAGCTATAGAGAGCTATATCGGCTAATTTGTGTTGTCAGATTGAACTAGAACATGTAAATCTCGATTATGTAACATAAATGTTTTGCATGACATGATTATGTAACGTCAATTATCAAATCCGTAAATATCGAAGCACGGTCGGCACTTTAAATCAATTAACACCCACTACACACTTCTCTCACACGCTTGGCAAACGGCTTATGATGACAGTCCCTCGGGGATCCAAGGAATGTAAACAACGTGCGTATAATTTGTCTTGAAAACAACCGACCGTGTTTTGCCAGGGCAGATACAGAACATGCTGAAATAATAATTATATTGAGGAAATTGTCTTAATTGGTTTGCTCTAGATTCCAAATTCGACAACAAATGTACTTCAAAATAACAGGAGATTTCTGAGGGGAGACGTTCGAACTGGGCCACGATTGACAGGAGATCGTTGCACGGTGAAGGGAAAGTAACATTTTCGACGTTCACACTGACAATTGTCTTTCAAATCGGTAACAACCACACAGCACCCAAGGGTGAGAAATACATTATATGTCGCTTTTATCCGGAGCTAGTTAATCATTTGTCGAAGTGACTACCGGGCATAAACAACATGCTGGGTCATAGTCGGGAGTGTGCTGGGAGCTAAGTGTCCTCAAAATAAACTCGAGCAAAAAAAATCAGCTACAAGCCTCCCCGAATAATTTTTCTTGTCCTGTCTAACTTGTTCAGGCTGACTAAAGTCCGGTAAGCGTTAGAGAGAAGTATCATCGTGATGTTTGCTTTAATCTCATCACTGATCGCCCGCTGGACAAAACACGCAAGTTTCGAGACCGGATAACATGTCGTGAATCCATCATGTGACCGAAAAACCAACGTGGATAGTTACATTGCGACGCCTGCTGGTGCAGACACTGACAATACTACTTAATTCTCAATCAGCCATCCCAGAGGAAAGCGTTTTGCAGTGTTGCGTTTAACTCGTTTCTAGCTTTCAATTATTTTACTCTAGCTAAAAGGCCGTTCACACGATAGATTCTTATCCTCCTGACACATGCGATCGTGTAGAGTACGTTACCATTGCACTAAACCGTTTGCGCAAGGTCAATACGATCCAGTACTTTTATAAGTTATTCACTGAATTAAGTATTTCAGGATGAGAAAAATTGTAGAAAAATCGCCGGGCTAAACAGCCCTTTACGTTGGACGATTTTACTCGTAAAAGACGAGATTCTAGTCATTCTAGTCATTTAGTTAATAAATTAGAGATACGAAACAATAAAAAAGAGCTATCTTAATTTATATTTTGAACATCTATACAACCATTATTGCAGGACAACAAGAATCTCAAGAACAAACGATGCGAAATTCGCGACATTGACCTGACCATTGATACGTATTCTGTGTGTTCATTCATGACAAGCGAATGACGCGGGAAAACAAAACAAAATTATAAGAAGTCGTTCTTTTTGTCGCCCGGGTTATAGTCACATCCGGTGCAAATCCTTCTTTACCGGTCATAAAAGATCATAGATTCCATGCCTGCATATCAGACGCTCAGAAACATTTCCTTAGCATAGGAGCTTGACAAAGTCAGTCGATCGCATTTCATGACTTTAAACCCCAAATCGCACAGAACTCATCTGGTCGATTATCGCTGCCCTAGCAAAACGTTTTAATTCAATTGTAACAGAAATCCTGTCAGTCACATTTAGAAATAAGGAATAGCTACGTTCAATTTATACAGAAGAGGTTACCTGCAGTTATTTTTTCGAGAAAGGCTATGAACGATTAGAAGAGCTGCATGGAGACGGTGAATAGCGTGGGAAGATAAAATACCGGAGTCTGGGTGTTTGCCAGAAACATCGACCTTTGGATCACCTGCATGTTTCCGTGGTGTACTACAAACTGCGTAAACTTTGTCCCAAGTACATTTTGGTGACTAAAAGGTCAATCTTGAATTAGTACTTGGTGCGTGAAAAGTATGGATCCAACTGAATGCATTAAATAAAGAAATTATTACCAGGGCCGATTACTTGTAGTGATGACCCATAACGGCAAAAATTTGGTTATTCTAATTCAGTTCCAAAAGCTCTTTTCTTGAACATGAGTTGCACAGAAACATTCAACGCTAAAGTTTAAAGGTTTTGACATTTATTTACTGGCATTTCAAATGTAAATAAATTGATCAGCGGTTTTCGTACAAACATTGGTTAAAAAGGAATAACTTGCAATTTGATTAAAGCAGTTGAAAGGCGGACATAAACGCAACTAACTAATTAATGAGCATATTTTGTCTTGCTTCGTTTGTAACGAATTCAGTTTTACGGCTGGGGAGACGAAGTCACCAGTACTCTCATTCTCTTATGCCCTGACACTCGTTTAATCCCAACGCCACTCAACGACCGCGCACATAAAGTTGGCTATTGAAAGAATTTGATCTACTCTCACCTGATATACAGACCAAACACTTCGCTACAACCGTATTGGCCTTTACGCGACTGCTTGTGATCAACGACCGGTGGAAGATGGAAAAGGAAGACACCGTCGAAGAAAATTCGAAAAAGGCCGTAAGACTGTCTTCTCGTTTGTTGTCTGTTTCACGTCTGCGTTCACTGACAGGGGAGCAGGACAACACGTCAATTATAAAGATGTCCATCGACTTGTATAAGATTGCATAACCCGGTGTCAAATGGGTATCACTTATCACTGTTCTCATAGTGAGAGAGAAAATGTAAATCTGAACCAATGATTACATAACACATAATAAAACAAGAATAAGAACGGTATACGGAAACGAAAATCGGAAATAGGTAGCATTTTCAAGCATATTTCCGTAAAAGGACGTAGCTCTAAAGTTCTGGTAAAATCTATTTCAATCAACACCGAAAAAGTAACTGTACCATCGGCATTAAATTAAAATACACAGTATACGCTACAACACAGTTTGGAATGCAATTCAACCACTTAACCACTTAAGGACGTGTCGAACGGATGTTACATAACATCGTCAAGTTTAATATTGCATTTCTGCTTCATAGTATGGAAAAATTAAAAGATAAAATGCTCGCAACCACTGTTTAACCGGATTAGTCTCTCCAAGAATACGATCAGATTCATTGAAATATAGTTATTTCTCCAAAAATAGTCACCAGAGCTTTCAGGTCATATCTGAGTCAAAGAGAGGGCACAGACGCACCAAAAAATTACTCACAAGTCCTGTGACGCAGCAAGAAATTCTAGTACAAATCAACATAGTTAGATCTACATTTAGTCAGGTAAATTGTAATATTTTTGAATAAAAGATAAATTGTAATATTTCTGTTTCAGTTAGCATTTTGAAAAGAGGTGCATGTTATCCGGATAAAGTGCATATTCGGGAATTTCGATTTCTGTTTTAAAAAATTGGCTGCGTTGCCAGGATTTTGATGATATATCACTTGTTCTTAACGGATAAAAACTTCCACAGATATTTTACTCCAAACAAAACTCCTGAGCCCTAATGATGGTGATGACATCAAATCAGTATTAACCGGTCTATTGATTTACAGTGCTTTATCTCCGCAACTGTGAATTGTATTGAAGAAATGTTTTCTCGCTGAATTATTTTTTGGTGTTTGAACCCATCAGATTCGGCAAACGGTGTAGTACTTTGTATGATACCTTAGTTGAACGATTCAAGGCCAGCTGAAGTTAAAGCAAGACGCAAACGATGGGTAGACTTGGTGAAACCCAAATGCACCAACCGGGAATCTACAAATGCATATTAAAACTGATGATTTCACGAGACGATTTTGTTTGCCTGGCTCAAATGAAATTTTATAGGAGTGACCTTCTCTCCCATCCAAATATCACGATGCTAACTTACAGGAATTGAAAATTTCAGGAAGAGAGCCGGCAAGACTGATCCAACGCAAACTAAGAACTTGAATTCTTGTCTATGAAGTAATACTTTATACACGTTAGCCCATTTGATTAAGCAGTTGCTTACTTTTGGTGTAAATAGTTTAGAATACCAATCCGTTTCGTTCAACAATAACTTATAAAGTCCACATTCTCTCAACTTGTCGGTATTTTTCTAGTTTGTCTCAATTTTTTGATGTTACGGTACCTCCTGTATACAAAGAAGGAATCCAAACTCGCTGTCTCGCCAATTGATACCCCCAGAAAAGAAATGTTTACATAAACCATGCGTGTGCTTCAGTTGATTCGTCTCCGGTTTCAACGTCCCGTGTCATGATAACACCGTGTAAGCTTTATATATTTCTTTCATTGAAAAACCCAACAATTTCTGAAGAAAAAATTTTCCGTTCAATCGTTTGTTAAGAGTCCTGCTACAAATGTTTTACCGTTCCATGTGTTCCTCATATTGGTGAATCTATTCCTTGCCGTTAGGTACGACGCTATATGCACCTCCACGTCCTCCAATTCGCCCGTTAACTCAAAATCCTAATGAAATCACGCTAAACTTTCGAGTCAGAATTGGAGACAAAGATCGCCAGAAACACCGAAAAACGTTTCCGAGAAACGTTTTTGTTTGCACATCTTTTGAATCTCGCGACAACAATGCTACAATAAGGAGTTTAGTCCTGAAGTACAATTCGTTCCCGATTTGATCAGCGTTGCTCGTACTTAAGCTCTTTTTTCACGGCCATGTTTAAAAATGTTCATGTTCATATCAAGATGTTTGTGGAACTATTCGTACATTCAAAGAAAGTTGTATATCATTCGAATCCTCTTCACTAGACCAATTTTTATAACGAAAAATTGAAAATTTTCACATGTACGCTTTAACTACCATTACGGATACATAAACACTGAACAGAAAGTCTGCTCATGTGGGAGCTTGGTAAATATCAGAACGACTAGAGGACGCTCGTCAAGCTCGTTTACTCAGAAAAATGATTTCTGAGCCCTAGACGGGAATCGTTTTTCTGAGTGAACGAGCTTGACGAACGTCCTCTAGTCGTTCTGACCACGGATACAGTTAAAAAATGGAAGCTCCGTTCAACGTTTAATGGTTCTCGCCAAAACAGATTACGCACAAACGTCACAATCTCCACGTGGAGTAACTTTTGATTAGCTTTTTCGCAAACAGTGGGGTTGCGTTATTATCTAAAACTCCGGTATTCGAACAACAAAACTGCAGCAGATTCTACAAATGTGTCTTTAATCCAACGATGCAAGTAATATTTTGCTAAAAAAAAAATCTGAAAACTATCCCAGTCCAATCCACTGACAACAATTGGGTATTGTGCTTTGAAAAAGTGTGACACAATGAAAACTTAATGTTAGGCGTCGTTTCTATATAGGATGCACAAGCTGTACACGATTGTTGCATCTGCACATAGATTTATTCTGTATGTCTACTCACATGGGGGTGTAACTGGAATTTGACAATCGAGCAATTCAAATGAATGTTACCCTGTGAAGAAACGAATGGTCTTTTTTTCCTTTTCCAAGGAAGGGCATGTGAGTCTTTCCGAATCTCAAACGTGGATGAGATCGCCAAGAAATTACAACAAACACATTGAGTAAACATATTTAATATCGTTATATGGTTCTCGCGACTGTAAGAGCTATAAGCTTCATAAACAACAGATAATTTAATGTGGACTACATGACTTGTCGAGTCTGCAGTTAGCAGTACACATGTCAACTACGAACCAGTACAAATAGTAACCTTCGCTCTTCCATCTGAGTCCATGTGGCTCAATGGTTAGAACATCTCACCGGCAATCAGAAGGTTGCGGGTTCGATTCTCGTCGAGGGCTCAGATAACTTTTCTGGGTTAACAAGCTTGAAGAGCATGCTCCATTTCGACATATATACACCAAACTACCACATGCCACACAACATCGGCAAATATAGATAACTGTTATTAGACACTAAAAATGTCAATGGATTCTTGAGAAGCCTTGCATGGTCTTTACGAACAGCTTTTGTCTTCGCTCAAACCTGCTCAAAATTCATTCTTGGCAACATACTTTTGGACAGGCAAAATTATCATACAATTAACTCCTTCCATGCGGGTAGTTTAAAATAGAACATAAGTGATGCAATCTACACTAAAACGGATATCGTCAAAGACATTCGAGACCAGTTGGCATTTGTCAATGCAACCACCGATTGAGCTAGTTCGTATAATTTGGGGGATTAGTAAATTTAGAAAGAATCCAACGAAATAACATTTTCTTGTCTGCGAATGGCTTTCGTGAGGGTTATTCCGCAATTTTTTTTTTCCCCCCGAATTGAGAGTTCCTTTTTCTACAGGGAAAACTGACACAATTCGATGTTGGTAGTTAGGTGCAGTTCAGTGACGAAATACCTGAAGCAGATATCAGCACTAAAGTTGTTGATATCTGCCTGATGATTTTCTGTCTGAGGGGAAATTTAGTCTCAGACGAAATAAGTTGGTTCTTTTAATTTTTTCAAAACCCTTTTGTTTGGACGATTTTTCGACAAGTTACTAAAGTCTATATTGAGGTGCCTGAAGAAAACTGCGGTGGTGCCAAGTTTTATTGGAGCGTAATTAGTTCCTCATTAGTGTCTCATGGCATCCCACGGCCAGCAATCATGGCATTGGGAGGTCAAATAATCTCGATATCTCCAGGCCAAGAGAAACGAAAAATTGCATTTGACAAAGTCAGGGTGGTATCAGACAATACAACGATTTTTATGTACAGATTGAGAGAGGTTCGAACTAAGTTATTGATAGATATTGTATTCTATAGATTTCAACACTTCAACTCCGGTGTGTGAATCTCGATGGTTAAACAAAATATATCTTATGATATATTTTAAATTATGTCGAGAACGTTCTCTACCCATTCGGCCAAAACAACTCTCCTCTCGCGTTCTCCCTTGTATATACTTCGCCTGAGAATTACCTCCTAACTCAGCTAATAAATTTTATCTTGGTACCCAAAGGTAGACGCCGGTCATGCATTTCTTGCTTTTTGTCGTATTTTAGATTATTATCATAACAAAGATGCGGCCCTTCGGGTCAAAGTTTATCCGTCGTGAAATTACAGCGTGATAAAAATGTGCGGGCTGAGTGGTTGCTTCCAAGAGACGAATTTCATATGGATGGATATCCACGTTTCGAACCGAGGTTGTTCACAATAGAAATTTTATCAGCGGAATGGAAATTCATTCGCTTGATCAGATTTCATCAATGATTTGGACAATTTTCCCATGGTTTCGTTAGAAGATGAATAAGAACCGTCAGCAATGCAATAATAAAATTACTTCGTCGGTCGGCTAAAGTTTATTTACTATGTTCGCAATCCTTAACTCTTTCCTGTCCGAGGACTTGCCCCTGGACGAGTAAAATCGTCTGGCGTTAACCAGAGTAAAATACTAAAGTCTTCATAGGTCACTGAGGATCTACGCGGCAGGAAGGAGTTAATCCTGAAAGTTCACTTCACATTTTAAAGTTACTCGACAGTAAAAGCATTGCTCTGGGAGCCGTAAGAATTGAGTTTAAACAGCTACAGGAAGAAAAAAATGTTTGGTTGACAAAATTATTTATCATACAAAATAATATAAAAATACTTACGTTTTAGTTTCTGGGATAATTTAGCTTTTCACTGAGGTGTGTATCATGTTTTCACTGAGGTTGTATATTATGACGCTCAAACTAAATTAAGTTGAGAAAGGGTCATTTTAAAATAACATGCGTAACATGCATGGTACACGAGTTCTGATTGCCTGATATCCATGTTTGGAATATTTTACGGCCGGAATTTTACTTAAATCTATACAGCTCGTTCGAACGTATGACTGCAAGACAGAAATATCTGATGTTTTATTTCTGTTTGGACACACTGATTGAAACACTGGGTCTGGGATTGTTGCTCGACTTTCGAAAAGCTTAAAGCCACTTTTCTCGTGGCTTGTATTTTCCTCAGTTTTTCCTCAGTCTTGCCACATCCCACGTGTTGAGGTCACGATGCGTAAACACGAGAAACCATTATGTCTTTCTCAAATGACACCCGAGAATTCCAATCCAGTTAGGAGTACTTCACGTGAAAAACGATTTGGCTTTTCAGGTCAAGGTACTTGAGTTGACATACCGGTACGGCTTGGCAAGTAAAACTAATGCTTGCCGATACTTCCGTCCCTGGAACCGGTTAAGAAGGTTTATGATTAAGAGGTAAGATTACCACATGCCTGCCAACTCTCAAGCATCCGCCTCATGAGCAGTAGTGCTGCTGTTGGTTTAATTAGTTACAGATAATTCCCCATTGGTTCCCGATTAACTAATCTTTAAATTCAATACGTTCAGAATGTTAGCTTTGGACCGGTCCGTATGCGGTCGTATGAAGAAAAGCAACATCTTCTCCTGCAGTTTGAATGCTTGGGAGGAAGTAACATCTCAAATTGATTTTCTAAGAAATGTTTAAGATCGGTATAAAATTGGCGGGAGCTATTTTTCACTTAATAATACATACCCGTAATGGGCTGTTTTAAGAAGTCTCTTACCAAAATACGATTTAAACGGCCAAAACTATTGTTAATAAATTTCCGTTAAATTCTAAACTAAAAAAAGTTTTGGGCACGAAAATTGGTATTTGCAACACAATTAGACCGACGCCCCAATAAAGAGGGATTTATGACTTTTTACTTTTACTCATTTCAGGAAATCCTGATTCCACCCTTTAGCTAAATATTTTGTTTATTCTGGTTTAATAGGTTACGACAAAGCCTATGGCTTACAGTAAGCAAATATTAACAGTTTTTTTCATTTAAACCAAAAGTATGCTTTTGTTCAGATAATTTGCGAGGGTCTCCTCTTTTGGTTCCACAAGCTGTGAGTGGCTGAAGGTTTACGACGATCAATAACCAGTAATCAGTAGGATACTGCGAGAGGAAGATGAATGTAAAAAATATCTTATTTAAGGCACAGGACAGTACATTAGGACAACAATACTTTACTCCTTTACTGCCATGGGGGACTTTCAATATTTTACTCAGGCTAATGCCAGACGATTTCAATCGTCCATGGCACAATGAAGGAGTTAAACCTCAAAGCTTATACTGACTTAAAAAGGTAAAGGAAACAAACGATACAAGGAATACGTTCTACCCACAATGTATAATAGCTTTTTGATATTCCGAGTGTAGAAAGTTGTTGATTCAACTTTTTTAACCCTTTGTTGTTTGGGCTTTCAGGAAGATTTCCTTTCACGAGTAAAATCGTCTGGCGTTAGCTAGAGTAAAATTAATAAGTTGCCATATGGCAGCCGTGGTGAATGAGGCTTTGTGCCTGATTTCCGTGAGAAGTAACCCTATCTGCGCCAAGGTAATACTCGTATTAAAATTCCGCGACGTTTTATCCCGCTGCTTGTTTCTTTATTATTGGCCGTATTTTGACAAAATTTGGCCGGTTGAAGGACCAAACTTTCCCTAAAATAATTAAACTTGAATAAAACTTAAAAAGTAGTTGAAATATTAAAGGGAATAAAAGTGATACTCTGGTATCCTGATGAAAGTTTCCCAGACAGCTGAAACATCGCTATTAATTTACTTCAATCATTGTTAGTAGAGGAGATATACGTTTTAGCAGCTGTGGTTTTAAATGATCATATCAGTTTAACCAAGACTCCCTCATTTCCTTTCTGCATTCACTGTGTTGCAGAAACAATTTTTTATAAGTCTAATATTGAAAGATGTATTCACCTTTTTGTTACTATTTAAGTTTGTGTACCCGCCAATGAATTTTCCGACGGTTCCAATAAATCCTAATGACGCAACATCAATCAACCTCTCTACTACTGCTACGGCCAGGAGAACTAAAATTATAGGTAATAACCTTTAGAGTTTCAGAAACACGCCCCCGGAATTGTTATTATTCAAGCTAAACAAAGCATATGTTTATTGCAGTCTTTCAGACAGTTGTTTAAGCTGTCTAACATTGTGCAGATTTGGCATGTTCCAGAACAGACGAAATGCCAAGATGTATCCCTTACATTAATTTATCCGAAAGATTTAATCATAGCCTTAGGTAGAAATCTCCATTGTATTGACTGAATAAATACTTCGCGCCTCTTAATCCACACAGTTTGTGACCAGTGAGGGTGGTCGATGATTTTCTATAGATCAACTTATATTTGTTATAACCTGGGATACGTCAACGCTAGTCTAACGTGAACCAATTTTTTTCTAAACCCCCTAGAAAAAAATTTCTCTCCCTTTAAAGCCTAATTTCCACTAGGCAAAATTTTCCCCTCGTACTGCCTTTATCTTGTTTCTCATTGCCCCTTGGAAGCCCAAGAGTGCCCGAAAGCCAATGAGAAACAAGAAAATGGCAGTACGAGGGGGGGAATCCGCCTAGTGAAAATTAGAATTTAAAGGCTATAAAAGAAAACTTAGAATATCACTAATAATCATACAGAACAGTCGCTCAGCTCTAAGTCTTAAACGAAGATTGCCTATCCCCCTCTATAATCTATTGTCATCACCAAGGGCACTGATTGACGGTATAGAATTAACTTAGATTCGCCCGAATAATCCAAAGTACAAAACCAACGGAAAAGACCTTTCTCTCCCCGATAATCCGTACTGGAGAATAATCTCACGCGGTCGTGGCCAGTGGCAGTGTGTTAGTTGTAAAATGGTTTGGCGGCCTAACTGTGGGTGCTAACCCTGGGGTTAAGGGCTGCTGCTTTAAGAAGGAACGCAAAATTTTATAAACAAATGGCAGATCAACGTCGAGATTTGATGAACAAAAAGAGAATGGAAGGCAATTCGAATTGGAGAAACAGATTCGTTTGCTTTGGTGTTACTGTTATAAAGTTATGGTAAGAATCGCTGGGGGAGCTTCAATCATTACTTGTTTCGTTAATGACACAACGCTAATCGACTTGTCTGTTACTACCTCCGTCAGAAGGATTCATATAATAGATAATAACAATTTCCAATAACCCGTAATAACTCTTTATCCCGTTAACAGTTAACGTAACGACGATAGACATAAGCAGGGTTTTCAATTCATACACAGATATTAGCTCCTCCCGGCGGGGTCAAAACTCTATTGATTTTACTCTTGCTCATACCTGATGATTTTACTCGTCAAGAAGAAACATCCTGCCGGGCCAGGGATACGATCTATTTCAACAAAGCCCGTCCCTGCAGAATGCCTGCAGGGTCAAAATATGAACCGAAAAGCTGGTTGACTGGCGTCGTCGGATTACCGGATGGATTCGTCCATCAGCAGGTTCAGCTATCAGTGGTTAAAATATGGATGAGATTGAGTTTGTTTTTTTCTACTTTGAGGCATAGATTGTCGAGGGCAAAACATTTGTAGACTTAGTCAAAACACAGAAATTTTGTTTCCGTTATTCCGGAATAAGACTAGTCAGAATATGACCAAAAGAATGCAACCTCAGTACAAAATGGCTTAGGTTTCTGATAAATCTAAAACCAAAACGACGAATTTATCTCGAATTTAAGTCGAACCATCGGTTGGTTAAACTAAAGGGAATAGGCCCTGGCCAATTATTATAGTGAGGGTGGTCTAAAATAAGTCTTAGGAAATTTTTGCTGATCAAACTGTGGAAACTTACTCGAATTACTCGGATCGCACAATCCAAATGGCGTGGACGTTACGATTAACAAAGGTCATGCAATCCATGAGCTTCGAGCAGTTGATGCCTAATTGGTTCAAGGCCAGTAGTGTGAGAATGGTCCGGCGTAATTGATATACGCAAACATTGACTTTTGACATTATCATGGTGAAAGTGAATCAGATTGTACGAAAGCAGCGAGAAGGATATATGCGGATTTTCGATCATAAGTCCAAACATACATCAACATGAAGTGAAGAGAATGTGGAAAGAATTATGATGAACTATGATGAATTTGGGTCAATTCAGGATTTCAGGGTTGTTTGCAGGAGGCAAGTTCACGTTGGGGGCGCCGGAACTTTTACGGACACTTGTACATGGAAAGTGTATCTATAAATAAATGTAGTCTGACCACACATCCTAAGCGAATATGACGTGTTCGTTAAAAAAGGATAATTTTTAAAATGTTTGGTCGATGGCAATTGTTTCAGCACTTCAGATAGAACAAATCCAAGTCAACAGGATTTTCAGACTGAAGGTCACGCCATACATAAAATCTAAGTTGTCGATGCATACATGAGCCACGGCCATAACCTTGGGAACAGTACAGATTGATGAAGGTTGTGCAATGAACAAAGTTTTAGTAATTCATACGTAAAAGCGTGAAACCTACCCTGTTTTGTGCCTCTTGGAGTATGGGTAAAGTCTGATGAAAAGATCGAGGACCAACTGGAGCGAATCATAGGCAGAAATCTTGTTGCAAAGGCTGTCGACGGGGGTTTTTCCACACACGAGGATGACAACCGCAGCGCAGAAAATCACATGTGTTAAACGCGTCTTCTTGATGGAATATATGGTTTAGAATGTTCGAGATGAACAATTATCGGGTGCAAAAAAGACAATAACCGGAATGACGCGCTTCTTTCGGCATTAAAGAGCCATATATCAACCAAACAGAATTGGACACTGAGTTTGTTACAGAATGATGAAAAGTGGTTAATTTTATATTTTAATATCACAGTACCCAACTTTTATGAGGTAAACCTTTTCGTCAAACTGTAAATAAATTATTTCGCGTATTGAACTTACCAATATCCGACAAATCGTAAACGGCAAACCAACCAACCTGTTTCTGATACGTCTTTCAAAGCTTCATCGCCTTCATTATGAAACTGACTACGTTAATAGAACATAAAATGGCGATCGGCTGAATCATCCGATTCCCTATAATTGCGTAATATCGAAAACAGTTTAAGAAATATCCCCAAATGGTGGTGGAATTTTAAAAACAAAATTTGTCTCAATTGCACCTTCACAATAAGATTTCACTTGCTGTCATAATAGGTAGCTGAGACTTACTGACTATACGAATATAGGAGCTCATACAACAGAAAGATGTTCAATTTGTAAGTTTATGCATATGTAACAAATACATTGGAGTCTACTGCAATAGATTCTGTAATCTGACGAAGTGGCCGTGCCCCGAAATGCGTATTAAACTTTAAAATACATGTTTTATTTTGCCTGTTGAACAGATTGATTCCGTACCGAATAAAGAATCACTTGTTTGAAAAGCGTTCGTGTTTTTGACCGACAACATGATCGGATTTTAAGCCATTTTAGTAAAAAATGTTCAAGAATTGTAGCGATCAAAGGACCAGCCAGATAGCGAAGTCGAGTTACTATAAATATTGTAGACAGGCAGATCAGTTTGAAAAGAGCCCTAACTACGACATAAGATTTCATTCATAAAAATTTTGATTAGTAACGGTTTGGTCGCTTGACTAGCTGCACCATCAGAGTAAATGTTTCCTTGAAAATAGGTCGACACGTGGAAAGACAGATACACCGATGAACAGGTAGATAGGCAGTCAGGCACACAGACAGCTAGACCGTGAGACAGGCAGGCAGGTAGATGGGTGAACAGGTGGGTAGATTGATAAATATTAAAAAAACCTTCGTGTGGAAGACTAAAAATATATTAATGTTTTATCGGTATCGATGATACAATACAGAGCTTATTAATATATGTATGACGTTTGCACCATTAGAATCATTGGTAATGTCATATTAACGAGTACCACTTATACATTTTGTTTTAGTTTTTAATTACTTTTATTATATTATTCTACAGACAACTTTATAGTGTACTTTATTTCAAAATTAATGCCAATTGTATATTGGATATATGGACACGCAGCCTCGCGTATTGTCTGTTTGTACAAATGCAGAATGACCAATCATTTTGTACTTATAGAAAATGTACTTACATTTATATATCTTTCGATTTAAAGAATAATGAACATCAAAACATAGTCTATTAAAATTTCATCGATAAAATTACTGTACAATGGTACAATTCTTTCCCGGCAGTACCTCTCCCTTTGCAAGTAATATAACCTGGCGTTAGCCAGAGTAAAATAGGAAAAGTCCCGTACCGACGGGAAAAAGATTTAAAGATCTAGTAATAAATTTTTTAAGACATATTGCTATCTTTTTCATATTAGATTGCTTGTCAACATGAAATCTCGAAAGTAAGTGATCAGAGTCATCGAATGTATCCGGTGAATATCTGTTTCTCGCATCAAATGTTAAAAATAATTGATGTGTTGAAGTACCGTTCAGATTTGAATATTTTGTTGATTCAAAACGACAAAGTAATATTTTAACTGTTCCCCTCCTGTTATCAATGCGCTTTTCTTCCTAATTAAACTATTAAAAAGCAGGTGCTCATATTTTGGGACGCCGTTAATGGAATCTAATATAACACAGGCCAATTATCTAAATAAACCAGGACTTTGTTCTTCTCTACATTAATTAAAAGGGTCTAACTGTTTTATTTCCATGTACGTACGCACGTATGTGTGTGCATATGTATGTAAGTGAATAGTTTGCACAGCATAAATTATTTTTATCTGGTTATTGACACGGCTGTTATCTAGATAGATATTTTTAAATATTCTTTTTAAATACGCGGAACTATCTTAATTTTTTCACCGAAAAAACCAAATTGCTTTTCTTTCGATGGCGTCATGTTAGCCGTTAAATCTCCCTGACGACAGGCATTCCGTTTACTAGATTGTTTTGAGTTTTCATCGGGTTTGTTTAGAAACACATCAACATTACTTTTAACATTTGGGAAAAATAGTTGTAAAATCTCAGTCAGTTCAAAAAAATCTTCGCTTGTGGACGTGTTCGTCATGTACATGGTACCTAACCTAAGTTCTGCACTATCGTCTCTTTATTCATTTATGGACGACAACATTCGGGTTTCGGATAACCATTTGCTCTTCGTTTCGTAAGTTTCCTATCCGGCGTTTTCTCGTTGGCAGCTTGGGAAGGAGAAAGCGATAATCCTTTTTCATAAGTAAGACAAGGATGGGATTTATGGCCGAGGAAGAGTAGAACAGCACAGCAATTACAGACCACCAAATCGTAGGGAGCTCGACAACTTCGTAGACCATGAGTAAAAAGTACACACCAAGAGGAAGAGAGGATATCAAACATGTTATCATTAACATTACGAGCAGAATGGAAAGATTTCTGCTTTTCCTCGTTACTCTCTCTGCATTGTTGGTCGTTTTATAAAGATTTCTCAGTTTGTTTATTATGGGGACGTAGGAGATAGTGGAGACGATTAAGGGTAGATACAAATAAATAGCTGTTAACGTGATGTGGATTTTTTGCACGATAGGATTTGAATAAGACGGATTGCAAATTCCTCCAGGAAAGGTTTTGTAAATAAAACCAAGCGGGAGGGATACGAGCAGGTAACTGTTCAGCCATATAGTTATCACTATAATCAAAGAACGTCGCTTTGTAATTGGCATATGGGTAGGACTGGTGATGTGTTTTAGTCTCGCCAGAGCTAGGACTGACAAACTTTGAATGGCGGCACTTTGAAAGGTTTCGCGAATAGGTAAAATAAATGCACATGTGAACTGACTGACGTCCAGACCACCAGTATATTCAACGATGTTTATCGGAATCGCCATTAGTACCACGCCCAGATCGGCAAAGGCTAATGAGAGGATGAAGTAGTTGCTGTAGTGCTTTGAGCGGACCCCTTTCCTTGTGCCATTGAATATCACGGTAAGATTTGCCAGAACACCAACGGCAATAATTATACAAAAGGGTACAAGTTCGGTTTTCCGGAAATTTTCTGTAACTTCTGCGTCAGCGACATCCATCATGTTCTCTGTTGATGCTGGGGTCGTGGAACCAGTCATGTTTCTTCTCTATTGCAGTTACCTGATGAACAACACCAAAAGAGATCGGATTTTAGATGTTAGTGGAAGAACGAAACAGAGGGGATTGTGAAAATATCTGATGAGAAGAAAGACGTACAGCACATGTTGTCTCAACTCTTAGACATACTATAATAGCTGTATAATCTCAGCATGTGTCTTTCAAAGGCTGGCCTTTCATTTTCACGTTATCACTGGAAGCAAAGTGTCGTGAAATTTATAAAATAAAAAAAAAGATCTGTATTAATTATAATCGAGATTGTTAATATTCGGAGGGTTAGCAATTAAACTTATTGATCCATGCAAAGTCTAAATGTGAAGCACGTCCGAATTTAACAGTATTTAAACTACTTATCCAAAAATTGAAATTCCTACAAAAGCTTCCGTTGGTAAAAGTAGTTCTTATAAATAAGCCCTCGAGAGAAAATATCGCCGTTTTCCCGTGTGTATTTGTGTTTCTGCAGCTGTGTGGAGCATTATTCTGTGTCGTTATGTATGTATTTTTGTGTTGTAGATAATGGCTCTGGAAAAAGTCGAAATACTATCAGGACTATTGCTGTGTACATTCTTGTTTCCGTCGTGAGTATCATGTTAAAGCACTGAAAAAGATGACGCTTTTCGAATTAAGCTTCGTTTACTTTTCTTAAATATCATCTGGTTATGGATGTCTAGTAACCTGGGTGCGTTCAATGAGTGAACGGCGCCACAAATGTAATGCCGGGATTTGGCAACAAGGCAATTACGGAAATATCCTTTTTAATGGGAGGACATGGCTGCTGGTGTACAACATTCACGTTCTGAAAATTTGACCTTGTACACAGGGTGCATTTTAACCCGATAACTAAGGAGTTATCTAGGCACAATAACGTCAAACAATTGACCTTGGAATATTAATGAAGCAACACAGAATACTAATTTAGCGCCACTGAATACCACCTGAGCCATGAAACACTTAAAAGGAACGGATGTCGGCTTGCCAGCACCTCACAATCCTTCCTAAAGGTTGACTGCTGGACCTAATGTCTTCATAGATGCATTGAAATCAGGGCGAAAAACCACAACAGTCAAGTTGATCACAACAGACCCCCTGCGTTTATTCACCTGATGGCCATCGAAACGCATATAAACAAAAGATTCTCCCGGTATTATTCGAGCTGTAGAACGTCGGAATTTTGAGGTTCATTGCCAACCGGAAAATAAGAGCAAAGGGTTTACAACTTCAAGATAAATCCCATAAAAGCCAACCGTTCAATACCGCATCTAGCAGACAAATTGAATTATAACAATTGCAAGTGTTTCAATATAACTAAATTTACACATTAAATAAATTTTACCCGGTAAACATGGAGTTATCGAGGTACAGTAAATCATCCAAGTGTTGAAAACCTGACTTTATGAAACTGAAAATATTATTTAGTTGTTCAAGGCATGATACCAACCTATTGTTACTGATTACGACCTGGGCCATTTTCCTAATTCACGATGGCCACTATTTTAATATATTCCTTTATGTTTACCTAAATTACCCTTTCTAGCCACGTCAGGAAGCCAAAATCTTTTGAATTGGAACCACACAAACAAGGTGAGTTATCAAAGTGCACATGATAGATTATTTAATCTTGAACCATTATCATCTGTATGGATAGAAATGGGTTTCGGCGCATCAAGACCAATCAGTTTTTCATAGCGAATTTGTGCAATTTTAACAGATTTTCAACCTGGAGTTGTCGATTATCTTCATAGATCTACTGAAATTAGTACAATAAGTCAGAATAAATATCGACAGTTTAACTATTCTTTTTACAGATAAGATACGGTTTAAATGAAAGTCTATACATCTTGATCGTTCAAATGATATCTGTTCAACAAAACCTGTGGTTATAAATGCCAGCTGTTTAGATATTACCAACTTCTTTTGAGAAGAGATTTAATTGTCCTCATCAACTTAAGCGGAGGGAAGAAATAAGCACGTAGAGTTCATATGAGACGTTTTCTTTGCAAAAACAGAGGGTGCAGTTAGTGGACAGTGTTGACAATTAAATCAGCAGGCATGTCTGCACCAATTTCACTTATGTTGATAGGACATTTTGGAGTTAATGTTATTGCGGAGTGCGACAGACCAATTGAGACCAATAGAGTCGGTAAATCCAGCAAAACAATTTACTTACTACAATACCTTTGCACATTAGAAATATGTTGCCGCCTACCTCTGAAGTACGAAATATCGAAGTGCCTGACTGGGTTCCTCATAGATCCATAGGTGGCTTGAAATTTCGGAATGTAATTGTCTGGTCAACATAAAGTTCGATACGGCTGTAGGATCGAGAGATTAGATGTTCTAAATTTGAAGTAGGCTGTTCGTTTGTCCTGTTGTTTATGGTTGTCTTCTCGAATGAATAATTCATAAGTTAATTAGGCAATCTAAGCACCTAGATTTATCACATGATTAAGGTTGCGCATATGTCCAGGAGAAAAACAGTAGATCAACGATTATAAGATCAGTTGAAAAACGTTTTTCATCAAAGATCTTTAATGTACATGCTTATTTACGTTTTGAGAGCCCAAGTCTAACTTTAAGATAGCTGTGGAAGGTACCTATGGCATAGTTGGCTTTAAACTCGATTCACACTTGAGGGTATTTGATGAGGCCAATTCACTTTCATTTGACGGATCCGGTTTCTCTCCATTTTAAAAAACGGATCATGTGGACATCTTTTAAGTGCCCTTCCGACAAACTAATCGAACAAATCGGATTGTCTGAATAGACATCGAATTGGTCGGGTCTGAAAACCGGATATTTCAAATCAAATCATGTGACCCAGCGTTTGCATAGTTTTCTTTTAGCTTGTAATGTATGAGATCTATAGCAAGAGCAGAGGAACCTTGTCAAATCGACTTACATCTTAAACGAAAAGAATAAGTTATTGGAAGACTGCTCTTCTATAGTAAACTGGAGAACTCCAGTTATCTAAGTTGTTCGTTCGACAGGTCCATTAAGGGCTATCCTGGTGGGTACAACAGGAGACCGGAGAACCGGGAGAAACCCTTTGATAGATTTTACAGTCAAACTAGAGAATAACGTTTTCATATTTTATGTGACCAAAATTAGGTAACTTTGACCGAGAACTACACCTAGTCAGAATCGAATCCTAGTCTAAGAGGTAAGAGACATGTACCGACATTACCACAAAGCCACTGTGTTCAATCTTTTTAATGGCTATAACACTGCTTTCGTTGACAAATTAAGACAAGGTTCAGTCTATCTCGTGGTTCAATCGTTTCATTTGTTTAGCGAAAAATCAAGTAAAAATAACTAAATAGAATAGCTAAAATCGACTGTAGAAAACAGCAGTAAAATATGCTCAAGAAAACTACATCTTTACGAAGGTCTTTTCAAACGATTTTGCTTCAACCATTCTTGGCAGTTAATATATCGGAAGATCCCGTCAAAAAAACATGATTATTTAATAAAGCTAATGGCCATACATTAGATTGCCATCTCGTAAGAGCACAATTTCTTGGTCACCATCCCGTGAAAGCATAATTTCTGTACAAACTATGGTAGTTTATACACCAAATATAGATCATCATCCATTGAATAAACGGTATCAGAATTTAGTATATTTTGTTTCGTAAAGGAAATAAAAGTATACAAGATGGCTTTTTTGTCGCGTTCTGATCCCCTGACGTGACCCTCAAACGAAAATTATAGGATACGCTTACTGACCGAACGTTTCAATCGCACAAGTTGTCGGGTGCCAATACTTTATAATTGTAGCGTTTAGGAGGTATAGTTAGGAAGATGGAAGATGAAAGATTCAAACGCTTTGTTGTAGGATTAGGAAGTTGAACTAGATAAAAGTAGGGTTTATCCAAGTGCTAAAAACTTAGAAGTAGTTCTACAAAAAATTTCCAGTATTTATTGTTTACTAGAAGATAAAAAAACCATGGCCAGCCGATAGTTTAAAAAAGTATAAAACAAAACCTGTACCGAACATAATCATCTTGTAAAACTCAAGATAACTTGGTCTGATGATGAATTTGTAATTAATTCGAAATATTACCATTTCAAAATTCTCTCTTGTTTTTTGATTAAAATATTGAGTTTTAGAAGATAATGATAAAACAATTTTCTTCGCGCATAAAATATGGGTTAGCGTTCTCATGCACCCCTTCCTTGAGGAACAGTAGTGTTGCTTTCAACTTTGAGATTCATCCTGGTCTGGTATATTAAACGGCAGTCGGATAATCATGGAAATGAATGTCGTTAATGTGAAGAGCACAACATAAGCATCAGTGATAAAATTTCACTATAGCATATGGTATTTTAAAATTCTGCAATTGCGTAGTATCTGATAAAAAAACTCGAAAAGGCAAAGTACATTCAAAATTTATAATTAATATTATTGGTTCAATTGGCTTAGCTGAGCCAATTAACTTCTAGAGTAGGCATAAGTGATTCCAACGAAATAACTAAATTACTATAAATTAAAATTAATTTGAAGAGAAGAAACTTCCTTGAAGAGATTTCTCCGGGCGGTTCCACATGCTATCTGTAAATCTTAAATACACTGCCAAAGCTACATGCACAGGATGAATATGACCCATGTATTATAATGTTTCACTAACTCCCAATACACCGTATACATTCCTTAACGCTTCAAAATTTATTGTTAGCAGATTTGAGCTTGACCATTTGGTTTGAATGGCAAATACCTGCACCCTTGAATTACCAGTTTTGATGAGCAAAATTAGACACTTGCACTCGAGGTTAAACTTAACTCAATTTTATTATTAAATTAGCTAAATTTTGGGATTCATCAGAAGGTTATTCAAACACTTCACCAGCCAAACAAATCAGACACTTTGAACGCATACGGCAGAAATATGAGCACGCTCACGTTCTTAACTCCTTCACTGCTACAGTTCTCGCTTTGACGAGTAAAATCGTCCGGCGTTAGCCAGAGTACAATAACAAATGTCTCTCGTGGCAGGGAAGGAGTTAAACACTTCAGTAAGCAGTAACAATGCTACATGTACCGTATCTTTTGCAGTTGAAACCTTCAACGGTGAATATAATTTGAAACAGTGTTTAAAAACTCTTATTGCAGCTTATAGATGACATACATCGAAAATGCCATCATACAACGTAATTTGGTGAATTACTCCATAATAAATGAGTTGGTCAAAATGGAGACAAGGTCTGCACTTTGTACAAATGTGATTTAATAACAAGCTCAGACATTTTCTCGCACGCGATATGGCTTTGGCGTGTAATGAGGAGGGTGTCGTTCCGCGAAAGGAATGCTAATCATGTGCGTCTTCTATAACTTGAAAACAATCGGCCATGATTTGTCAGGGCAGGTCCTGAAGTCACACCCGCAGTACTTATTTATAGGGAAGTATTTTAATTTGTTCCTTCCAGCGCGCATTATTCCAGTTTAAATGACGAATGTTGTTTAAAATGACAGCAGATTTATGTAAGCAGGCTCTCCAGTTGCGTTATAATTGACTCAAACTGTTGAAAGGTAAAAGACGAATCGAACATTATAACTGTTCTCTAAACAATGTCCTTTAAGTGATAAGATTCATTCAACAACTGTAATGCATTCAAAGGTGAGGTGATAAATTCATCATCACTGGCTCTCATTTTGTGCAAATTCTTGCAGACTAATTTATAAATCAGGTTAATTGTTGAAGTGGCCGCCGTACATAAGTAAAGATTATCCCAGTCTATTTTATGCCAATGTGAAGATTGACTGTAAATTGGTCTTAAGCTCGTCAGTGATCGCCCGCATGACCCAACACGTGAATATTGATATCAACAGCGCAGGACAAGATGCATGGTCAGATATGGGGCTCGGAACAGGAAAACCGACATGGACTATGTCTTTGCGATTTCAAGTTTTCCACCAGCTCTGAAGGTTCACACACACACAACGACGAAAGTGCGAAGAAAAGTTCCCACACGTGCGATTTGAGACATGATTTTTTCAACTTTTCGAAGCGAACAAAAAAAGCCCTGGTTACAGCATCTTTAGCACTGTAACAGTGCCCAGTTGCCATTCCCGACGCTGTTATTTTACTCTGGCTAAAGCCGGATGGGTTAAGGCGTCAAAGGAAGACTTCCAGGAATGGGAGTTGGTTAGGGATTAAAACAACACCATCGTTGGATATCTTATGGTACTATGTGCACAAGCTTTCATATGGCTTGCTCCAGGGTCCCTTTTATTTGGTTAAAGAAACTGAATAATTGCGTCGATCGTGCCGCATCGCCTTCGGTGAGTGTGGTCCATGATACTAACATGGTCACGAGTTCCACCGCGCGTGGTGGAAAAGTTCTGTAGCGATGTCAAATCAATACGGTGTAGGAGAAGCAAGGCTGAAATTTTAAATATGCTTCAACGAAATATGAATACAATGATAATCGTATCTTGATCCTATGTAAACCTGTGGGGAACCCGCACAGAATCGAAGGTCCTAACCTTATATATCGAATTCACCTAAGTCGAAAGGATAATATTACAGGTCACGTGTTTGATCTTCGTCTGGAGGCTCAGGGACATTTTCCGTGGTAGATTTGAGCTTCACAAATATATGGATATCGTTACTTTAGCTTCAAATTCCACATGTTGGTAACAAACCTTGCAACAAGACGTATTTCAACTTTGATATACAAATACGCCACCCACACAGCCGGTCTTTTACGCCTTAGAAATAAGAAATAGACATGGATGCTTTAAACAGAAGAAGCCAAAGGCCAATCGGGTATCGCAGAGGACTGTATAAACCAGAAGAAATGTTTATCTATAGTTAATAGCCAAAATAGGAAACAGAAATACTGACGATAGTTTTTGGCTTGATACGGCGGTTATTTGGTATTCCTCATTTGACAGTGTACTAAATTTATTTCCAAATCAGCTGCTCAACATGTGCGCAACTTGTATAGGAGCAGTTCCACATCTGCTTTCCCTCATCGTATGTACAGAGCATAAAATATGTATTTAACTGTGGATATTTAGGTAACTTTACATGAAAATATCTTTTGGAGTGCAACAACAACAAACCAAAAATCGGATGGACAAATCATGTAGTGTAAACAAACGTACCTTGACATAAAGGGATTATTACAAGGACTTATTACAAGATTGCTCATCACTCGGGAACTTCGAAATTTTGCAAAAAGATTTCAGGGAACATAAATTGCATGGACACATTTAGAGAAACACTTTTCAAAATTTTAAGTTTTGATATTATGGATATTTCAGCGCGGGCAACTGTTCCAGTGGCGAATAAACTGGTCACCAGTTTTCGTGGTAAGACTTGTTGTACCAAATAACTTCCGACTTGACAGGGTTGAGGAGCAGGCACGAGGTAAAAAAGCACTTAGTATAAACACCTATAGTGATATATATGAGTGTAGTGATCGTCTGGTGAATGTGGTTGTTTGGGATTAGTTAGTGCAGTATGATGGTAATTTCTGTAACTTTGAGCATGAAAGTATTAGTGACGTCATTGTCTTCTCTCGCACTACACTTTATCGTTTAGTTTCCGCAAAACTAGGTTTGGATATCCTAAGACGTTGACTGGTACTCACCTGATGTACACCAAAAACAACACTGCTCAACCGCGCTTGTCTTTACTTGAATGTAGATCGACGATCGGTGAGAAATCAATCGATAAGAAACGCGCCGTTCAATGAACGCAAAACTGGAGTAACCTCGTATCGATTTCTTCTCGTTTGTTTGTTGTTACTCGTCTTTAAACATTAACCGAGTGGTGGAACTGCGCGGGCGATTGTAAGTATATCCCAGTTGGTGCGGTTTTATAAGAACGACGACCCGTTGTCAAACAAATGTCACTTATCACTGTACTTATTGTGTTCGAGGAGATTAGAATTTAAAGAATGTATTACATAACAAACAGAGAAGGAGTTTATTGAAACGAAAATCGGAGATAGGCTTCATTTTGAAAAGTTGTTCGGTGAATAGTAGTGGGAATAGAGCTCTCTTTATACTGTACTGAATGAGTAACATAACTAAGAGCTTTCCTAAACTTTAGGGTTGGTGTTTTTATATAGTTACGTAACGACCTCCACTTCATCTAAGCAAAATATTTTTACAGTCATATAACTCCATTTCCGTTCGATAGCGCTAAAAACGTGGAGATGAAATATTTACAAAGACCGAAAAATTGGATTAAGCTCTCTATAAATAGGATAAGGTTCAAGGAAAATTAACTCATCCAAATATCTCCAAATTTTATGCGTCTTGGACACCGAAACCTTGATGTAGAAATTTAAAACATGATTCATAAACTTTAAAACAAGTCAACTGATGATATAGGAAACCCACAACTAACTGGCAGTATGAAAGAAAGAATAACGATGAAATGCAACTTATATTTCGTATATATATATATATATATATATATATATATATACATAAACTCGTGTTAGTTTTCTACAGTAGTCATTATCAAATTGTCTGGCTATGCCTCAACCGAATTTGCTGAGTCTAGATAGAAAACAGGCACACACTTCGTTTCCCGCCGTCTCAAGTACGGTAAACAAGTTTATAGTCTTTCTCTTTCTCTTTCCTTGACGTTAATAGTTCAAAGTTAACTTCATCTACGCACACCAACATGGCAATCATTTTGACTGCGTTTTTCGCAGTTAGTGTCCTCATGCCGCCATGCGGGGTTGCGCTAAAAGACGCCAAAACCGGCACCCGGTAGGGTTCCAGAAACTTGTCTTAATAGCTCCTGCATCATATTTTATGTTTTGCAAAATAACAGCGACAGATATCTATTTCAAATTTAAGTCACTGTCAACAGTTTTAGCAGTGTGCTTTGAAAAAGTCTCAAATAACCAAAACCTAGTGTTTAGTTTTGTTCCGTGAACTCATTTCGGGAGTTAAATACGATTGTTGAGCCAAAGATTCATGATTTGTTGTGAAACGGCGTGGACGTACATTCATGACAATTGTGAAGTGCACTTGTATTTTGAAACGATTGAAGTGAACAAGATATTTTCTCGATTTCAAAACTAAGGCAGGTATGAGCTTTATCGAACCACAAATGTGAATGGGATCGTACATAATTGAGAGCCATCGGGTTTGGTAAACATGTTTACACGCCAAACGGTTCCAATAAAGCAGGAGCAGTGGGATTAAAAAGTCGCCTATGGTAATGACGACGTCCAACTCGACACTATGCATGCCTTTTCATTCCTACAAAACATCACAACTGTATGCTTGGCATTTTCGACCTTAGCGTTACCCAAATTAACTCAAAATTCTCAATCGATTGAGCATTCCGATACGCTGGGCTAAATCTCTGTCAGTGCTAGGTTCCGGGGAATGTATGATCTTTTAGATTAACTGGCCTTTCATTACCGATGAGGTGCCGCGAGAAAATAAAACCCTTATTTCCTGTCAGTAGACTTAAGTAGGACATGAGTGATACAAGCCTGTTCCAAATGATTTCAGCTAAAATCGTCCAATACCACCTGGCACACGCCTATGCGTTCACCTGTGCATGTTGTTTGTTTAATTTGGGTGATTTGGCTATTTGGATTATTCCTATAAGTTAACACTTCAATGTCGGCAAATGACCTTCCTGACAGACAGTCTATACTGTTTTCTGACACTGAAGTATTCTTTAATTTCCTTCAGTTAATAAACTTTTCCTTTAGGATGGGTAAATCCCGTACAGCCGGAAAGGATGTAATACAAAGTATGACTTTTCTATCGTTTTCAACAGGAAGATGTTGGTGCACTTCGAGTGTTGGTGTACATTTTAGAGTTTTTGTACCTTTTTTTGGATCAAGCTGTATCTCAGGCAGCTGCGTGCATGAACGCAAAGTACATAATGGTTCACTAATCTCAAATATTGCGTGCCTATCTGCAAGTAGTCTACCCCGCCTTTTTGTTTAATTGCACTGACGTAAATACGTAATTGCATGAGGACAATGAGAACAGCCGACGAAGGAAACAACAATCTCGTTGGAGATTTGTGGGTGATTATTACCTAACGTCTTATTAGTGTTAAGAATGTTCTTTAGACAATTACAGTGGAACCGAAATCGCAAACTCTTAAGGCAAAAGCTTACCGTAGACGAAAAATATTTGGGAAATGACCCAGCGTTATGCTCAATGGCCTAGTCAGTTTGATTGTCCAAGATAGGAGAGCATACAGTCTTAGATCGATCGTTCAGATTACCATGCGTCTAAGTGAAAAGCAATCGCGATACGCGTACTGTTCTCTATTACCATCACTGATTTACGTTATCCTGCCTAAGAATTCCCAGCCATCTAAATAAATTCTTTTATCTATACATCACTGGCTGAGGTTGACGTTGTAACCCACCCTCCCTCGTCGCCGGCAAGATGAGTCTTCCGCTTACTTCTTCTGCGTCAAATTAATGCTACGTGAAAGTTTTGACGTATAGTACGAACAAATTAAAGACAACCGCGAACACTGAACACGTCTAGGTGGCGAATTTAAAATGTAAGCATTTCCACCAGAGACACAAATGACAAAAATATTTGTATTTTGACACCCTCCCTTACATTCGTTAGTGACTGTAATGTTTTCACAAAAGTTCTGTGAGATCTATCATATTCGTTCATCTCTGTTTCTACTTTATTACCCCACAGTCTACTTATTTAGCTACCCATATCTCTAGACCGGGAATTTCAACGATTCAACTTGAACTTTTTGAACTCTGGATTTTCTCTATACAAAAAACCTTTCTTATCAGGAATGTCGAGACAAGATTGATGGTAGGAGGGCTTTGTGAAAGTGTCTCACGGTCGTGGTTAATTAAAGTTTCGGGCCGTCGGAGGAATTAGAAAAGAAAAAAGATAAAACATAATAAAAAATAAAATTAGAAGGGCAATGGCGCCAAAATTCGGCAGTCAACGACACACTATTATAGGAAGTTCGTCATGCATCCACCCTAGTTTAATGTTAGAATGCTTGCTTTTTCTTTAGCGTTTTTTAAATGGGCCATATTAACGATGCTGAGTTTCCTATGCAATGTGGGAAGTTCCAGTCGCCACAGACGACAGATTTGTGTCAATCGGCCAAAGTTGGAGTTTCAAATAAATTAAACACCAAACTAGCGGTTTGCCTGTCGGATAGTTTGGAACTATTCGTGATGCATAGCGGACACAGGAATGTGAATAAGGTCTATTCGTCACTGTTCCTTTTTAGTAACCATGGCCGGGCCTTACTGCGAATGAACCGCTTAGAAAACTATAAGGCATTTTTTGATCGTCCTTGCATGGTCCCGCAGATTTATTTAGATTATTCATATGGAGTTAGATTGACCCCTAATAGGATATTCAATGATTTCTTCAATATTCAGGGCTTTTCCTGGTAAGCGGCTTGCACACCCTGCGCAAAAAATGAGGGAAAATAGAGGGGAAAAGAAGAGAAACATGAAGAAAGAAAGAAAGAAAGAAAGAAAGAATAAAAGAAAGAATAAAAGAAAGAAAAAAGAAAGAAAAAGGAAAGAAAGAAAAAGAAAAAGAGTAAAAATTGGACGCATGCCACTGCAACAGTGAACGATAAAATATAGCGAGAATAAGAGTTGAATTTTACTTAAAAGCTTTATTGTATCCTGCTGTACAAACTGTGGGAAGTCAAGGGTTCAGAGTATGGGAGAAAATTTTCTTATCATGGAAGGATGCAAATAACTAATAATTCTTTTCTGTTAAGTTCCAAACCATAAGATCACAGGGCTAAATTGTTGTACAGGCATATTAATTTATAACTTGGACCGCAATTTAGTCGACAGTACCTCCAAGTTGAATGAGAAGGCAATTATTTGAGACACCCTGTATATGTATCATGATTATACAATCTCTCAGGTGTAATAAACTAAATTAAAAATCAGGCTTAACTTGTTCTCGTCCGTATAGGTCCTCAGTGACCTATGGAGACGTTAGTATTTAACTCTGGCTAACGCCAGGCGATTCTACTCGTCCAGAGGAAAGTTCTCGGACCGGAAAGAGTTAAAATCTATGACAAAGGCAGCGTAGAATTTGGTAAACGAAGGACTTGCCATGAACCTTACCAGAGGTTCGACGGCAGACCAGCATTGTTTTGCTCGTAAAATTCATTTTGGGAAAATCTTTCTGATCTTGTCCACACCGGGTATTAGGCTGGTTACGCGGCGTAGGTTACGAGGCCTGCTCGACCAAGATTGGCATTTTTTCCCACTCTGTTTAGATTAATGCAGAGGGAGATACATAAAGATAGGGAGAGAGAAGAGAAAGAGAGACAGACAGACAGACAGACAGATAGAAATGTTGAAATGATTTTTTGATATTTAAAAAGTAAGTTTTCCACTAAAGT
>JBAHVQ010192982.1:0-75003 GCA_036872915.1 Nanipora kamurai | reverse complement strand
GCGGCATCGACCGTGTAGGAAGGTGGGTTGATAGTGTAATCAGCATCCTCACCACGGGTATTGGTATAGCCGGTGGTCTGCCCTGTGTCGGGGAGTTTGTAGGAAGGCGCGCGCACACAACGCACACGGCCTCTACTAGTGGTGCGGCTGTTGGGAGACGAGACGCCGCTGATGAAGTTCACGCCCCAAGCGTTGGGCGTAGCGCTCGCATTGACCGTAGACGACCAATAATACGAGGATTGGGTATTGGGAAAGGCGGTGGGGTCTATAGACGGGTTGGAGCGACTAGAGTCAACAATGCTCAAGAGTTCTTTTTTGTTGGGAAGGCGCCAATTTGAATGCCCGGCAAAGGTCAACCCTTCGCAGTACCTGAGGGCATCTTCCCAAGTGCGGGTTGTTGTGTGATCGCCGGCATCGGGCAACTGCTGCCAGATCAGCCCCGTCTTCTGATCGGTGATGGTCTCATCGCCATTATTGGTAAAGCGTGTCGTCGGTTCGGTTGGAGACAAGCGTACGCAACGCACATAGTAGGTATTGCTCTTGGTGTCGATTGACGAGAGACCTTCATCGAAGATCACGATCCAGGCGAAAGACGCATTGCGCGCATTGCTCGTAGACGACCAATATTCCGAGGTTTGGGTATTGGGAAAAGTAGTGGGGTCTATAGCCGGACTGTTGCGACCGAAATTGATGATGCTTTCTAGCTCGAGCTTGTTCGGTAGGCGCCAGTCGCTGTATCCATTGGTAGTTTGTGCCCCGCAGTGGGTAATGGCATCGGCATGGTTTTTTTGTACATGATCTTTGGCATCGGGGAGCTGTTCCCACATCAGCCCGGTGTTGTTATCAAGCACGACTTTGCTTATGGGATAGACCGTATAAGATGGGGAATCATTTGTGTAATCCGAATCCTCACCACGGGTATTGGTATAGCTCCTGGTCTGCCCTGTGTCGGGGAGTTTGTAGGAAACAACAGGGAGCACCCGGGGCGTATCGGAGGTCGGCTCCTTCTTGGAGTCGCTGGTCGGCTCCTTCTTGGAGTCGCTGGTCGGATCGGTAGGCTGCCCGCCACCGCCGCCGCCGCCACCGCCACCGCCTGAACAGGCTGTGAGCACCAAGAGAGATACAGAGAGCAGAATAGAGATTTTTTTGAACATGGCTACCATTGCTAACATTGCTAGATTGTCGGAGAAAGGTTTTGAACGACGAGATGGCACTACTTACTACTCAATTTTATCTGCTGGCAAAATTTTGTCAAGCGAGACCAGAGCTACAGCTCCGAGATATAGCGATAATATGTATCAAGAACAGCGCGCCAAAACGACGGCGGCGGTGCCTCAAGCGATACAAAATAGTGAAGCAAGCAAATCTGAAAAAAGCAGTTCGAATAATATCCGATCGGTTCGTTTCATATCGATATTGCAGAGGTTGCTAGCGGCAAGGGTAAAAAATGAATGGGCAAGTTGAACGCATGAACCGAACCATCAACGAGGCGACTGTGCAAGGCTATCATTATGATGGACAACCTTCCTCAAGGCTCATAACCTTGCCAACCGCCTCAAGACTTTGGGGGGGCTAGTATCCTGCAATAGGCGGCAAAGCAACCAGAGCGTTTTATCATAAACCCTAAACACCACACTTTGGGGCTATGCAGCTAGAGGCTGGCAAGAGCTTTATTGGGGGCGAGATGTCAGCCAAGTATCATGAAGTAGCCAAGCGAAGATTGGCTGCTGTGGGGGCGAGTTTTGCGGCGTTTGGCAGCCTTGCAAAACTCAGATTATTTTTTCCAAAGCTCAACGCTGCTTTATACTTTATACTTTTCAAGTTTGGAGCAGCGTTCTTCTGGTCTAGTAGAAGGCATAGAACCCTAGGTTTATCACCAGAGTATCAAACTCGTAGAAGACCTCATATCCCTCGAATGAAGCATTATCGGTGAAGTTGCTGTTCATATAGCTCAGCACTCCCCGTAAACCGGCATTCTTGAAGAGGTAATCTGCTCCAACCGAAAGGCTGACCACCTGCGCATTTGCAGTGGCAGTCTTACCAGAGATAGCTGTAGGTCCAATTTTGACTTTAGAACTGGTCGCAAGAACTCCAAACCCCGCTCCCCCCCAGTAGCGGAACCCACGCCCCCTATTTCTCTGAAAATAGGTGCGCGCCCGCGCCATGGCCACTATAGCGACCTCATCTATGGTGCTGGATTTGCTACTGATGACCATGTTCTTCAATTCCCTCTGCAGATACCCCACCTGTCCATCGATGCCAAACTGGCCTTCGTACAGGTATTCATAAAAGAAGGCCGGTCCATCAAGCGCTCCTGATTTCTGCGCCGAATCATCGGCCGTTGTCTCTTTTACATTAAACAAACTGTTCATGATATACATGTACTCGAAGCCCATTTTCGTGCGTTTATAGGCTTGTATCTGTGCATGGGCAGCAGAACCAAGGGCGAACAGTGCCACAATAGCAAGCACTACTTTTTTTGCAATCATATTAGCGTAGATCAGAGATGGTTCGAGACTAACAATCGATACTATCTTTTTGTATTGGATACTGTTTTTATTCTTTTCTGTGCGGCACAACAGGTATCAACAATTTTTGCTGTAAGGTGCTCTCACGCAAATGCAGCTGTTCTGTTGCAACTTTGAGCACCTTTGAGTATTCTGTGAGTGCTCGTTCTTCAAGCTGGAGCGGCAGTATTTGTTCTTGCAAGGCTCTTTTTTGTAAAAGCAATTCTCTTACCTTTTGTTCTGTGCTATCAAACTGCACCCGAATCAACAAAAAAATAAATAGACTTACAAAAAGCGCAATGATTGAGAGCACATTGTAAATCACATAACTCATATCGGCAGCACTGGTATAAACTTGAGAGTTTTTAGCAGTAGCAGACAAATACTTCATAGTTTTTGTGCAATTCGCAGCCGTGCACTGCGGCTGCGCGGGTTGAGACGCTGTTCATTTGACGCCGGAAATAGCGGTTTTTTACATACGGATTTGAGCTTTTGCCGCCCTGCGCACAAACACTGCGGAAACAATGCCGGGCAGACACAAGCACGTTCATTTTTACGAAAAAACTGCTTTACTAGCCTGTCTTCAAGCGAGTGAAAACTTATGAGCGCCATTCGCCCACCGGGTTGCAGCACCTCTAAAATTAAGGGCAGGGCACAGCGCAGTTGTTCCAGCTCTTCATTTACCGCAATACGCAAAGCCTGAAAGGTTTTGGTAGCCGGATGAATCCTCCGTCCGTGAAATTTTTTGGGGATACTCGCCAAAACAACAGAAACCAAAGCCCGCGTCGTGGTGATTGGTTCATGCTGCTGAGCTTGGCAAATGTTGCGCGCAATCGAGCGGGCAAACCGCTCTTCCCCAAAAATCGCCAGGATTCGGGCTATCTCGCTTTCATCTGAAGCGGCAAGTATATCTGCTGCCGTCCGTTCTTGCTTGGTATTCATACGCATATCCAAGGGCGCATCAGCACGAAACGAGAACCCTCGCCGCTGGCTTTCAAGTTGCAAAGAGGATACCCCCAAATCAGCGATCACATAATCTGCACTGATCCCCTGCTGCACCAGCTCCTCAAGGGCCGATACAAAATCTTTGTGTATGCACTTTACACGTGCACCAAACACCGCCAACTTACCCTTTGCAATGCGTATCGCCTCTGCATCTCGATCTACCCCTATGTATTGCCTAAGAGGGGTTTTCTGCAGTATCTCTGCAGCATGCCCACCTAAACCAAGGGTCAAGTCTAGCACAACCTGAGCATTTGGGGGCAGGTGTGCGTTCATCTCGGCGCTCATCACCGGTATATGCTCGGGTACAACCGTCATGCAATACCTATAGGCTTTGAGCAAAACTGTTTATGTTGCCATCGCAATTCTGCATCGAATTCAAAATAGCTCGTGTCGGATTCCCAATCATTGAGTACCAAGCCTATGGTATCACCATTTTTGTTCTTGTGCACTATGGGAGCTTGTGGATGAAAATGCCCCATTATGCACAAGTCATAATCACACTTTTTTTTGGCTGCCTCCAGATATTTGTACCAATGCCCCCGGGGAAACACCAGACCTCGCTTATAACGGGTGTTCATCGCACGGCTCAGCTCGTTTTTGCGCAACAAGTACCCTAAAACAAAGCCCGGCACCAGATAACGCACAAACATATAGGTGAACTTATGCCGGGTAAATGCACGCCAGCGGAGGTGTTGGACATCATCAGTATTCACCAAATCGCCATGGGTGAGCAAAACACACCTGCCGCTGGTGGTCTGGCAAATGG
Source organism: Nanipora kamurai (assembly GCA_036872915.1). Lineage (NCBI taxonomy): Eukaryota > Metazoa > Cnidaria > Anthozoa > Scleralcyonacea > Helioporidae > Nanipora > Nanipora kamurai. The sequence continues at coordinate 70,725 of JBAHVQ010192982.1, read as the reverse complement.
CGCTATCAAGCACGATCTGATCAAAGGGCAACTTATGTTGTACTACCCGAGTACCGTATCCAAAGGCAAGGTCTTTGTTGCCAACCACAAAAATAACCTGCCCGCCCCTCTGGCGAAAATCTTGAATCGCTTGCAAAACCGCTCTAATAGCCGGGGTATGAGACTTGGAGAAAGCGCACCAAGCTTCAAATAGATCACCCAAAAATATGAGGTTGTATTGCATAGGAGCAATACTTCGTATAAATTCAAGGAAGACAGCCGATGTTTGATCTATCTTAAGGTGGAGATCAGCTATGATAATAGTGCGGGAATGCTTTATGTGTATCATTAGCAGGTCTCCATATGTGCTCTGCCACTAGTCGTGTGCAATAGTCTGGGAATATGCAATAATCATGCTAACCCACGCAAGCTAATACCATCTATTGAGCTTGCTGAGACAAGTATGAACAATAGGTCCAAGCCACCAGCAGGCTACAGAACAATAGACCAGGCTAATCAGTGCATTTTTCATCTGGTTCCACGCTCAAATTATCCGATTTAGCATATGAAAATTAAGGCAATGGTCCCCCAACTCGGTCTCTCTTTACTCATGGTACTCATATCAACGCTATTCGTACAGACGCTACCTGCCATGTCTGCCGAATTTCACCGTGAGCGCCTGAAAGTACGGCAAGCCATAGTAGCCAACGGCGGCGACCCCAACCAGGCCAAGTTGGCACTGGTCTACCACACTCATGACCGTGAAACGCTAAGGAAGCGTGTTAATCTGAAGGACCTGAAGATCGATATGGCAAACAGTTTTCTGCAAGCCTTCCAGGTTGCCGATCCGGTGATCACACAATCGGTAGTAGCAGAAAAAAAACTGAACACCAGAGCACCCCAACAAAAACAGATCAAGCAGGTCAGCACGCTGCTGGAGAATAGCCACCTCTTGCTCGCCTATATCAACCCGGTGGTACCCGGAAACCAGGTCAAAATCGACTATAGCCTTTATGATCGCAATGGCAAAGCGCTCTCTCGCTTCCAAGAAATATACCCAGAGCAACAAAACTACGCCCAATCAGATGTGCTAGAGGAATACTCAGATCAAGATATCCTTAATGATAGCACAACAACAGAATCTGGCAATGACAGCCTTTTATCCAACTGGAGCACCTCAACAAGAAGTGGTACCTTCTCGCAGAGCTGGTCGCATTTTGTGCCGAATGCCTATTTGAACAACAAGACAAACCAGGTCAATATCTCTTTTTGGATGAAAGATTTGGGAAGTGTTGAGCTGCCGGTCAAAAACCTAAGATACGACTATCGATACAAAATCGCCCAAGTAAGCCTTGAGCACAACCGTAGTATCAAAGATGAAAGCCACTCAAGCTACCTTGCCGCTAAAGCGCTGCTCGCCTCTGAGGATTCTCTGGGAGTGCCTGTATTTGTGAGCGCCGGGCTCCGCTATAGGATACACTGGGATTCAAAAAACAGAGACTTTAAGACCAGCGAACAAGAAGAAACAGAGGAAGAAAAAGATCTTGAAAAAAGAGACCAGCTCAGCTTGTTTCTCGCTGTTTCCGGCAGGGTAGAGACCCTTGTGGACTTGGAGATAAATACCTTCATAGACAATTTAAGGACGGGGGCAGGAATATCGGCCTATTTGCCCTATAGACTCAAGGCTGGGGTAGATGCTGTTCTCTACCGCAGAAAGGCGGGTCTGTCGATCTTAGACGAACAGGGCAAACAAAGAACTTCAAATTATGGCGATACAGATATTGGATTCACCTTGAGCCACTACACCACCGAGTATGCCGCCATCAATCTGAACTATCAAAAAAATACCGAGCAGTTCTCATTTGGTGTATTGCTTGATTTCTAGGGTATGTGAGGCGCGCACAACACCACCTCTCATATGATACCCCTGATCGATCCTAATACCAATCAGGGGTGCAGGAGGAGCCCTGCAAGCTCTCCAACTCCGCCTTGCCCTAGAAAGTATATTTACTTCGCACACCAATACAAAGAAAAAGGATATATCGACAATGAGATTCGAAATAGCCTGTGTAGGCTCAATGACGATGGATATTTTTCTTGATATAGATCGGCAAGCGGCACAACACCTCCTCAACACAGATCAAAACGGCAAAAAATTCTTCCGCTTCGAACTGGGAGAAAAGTATCTATTCGATAGCTCGGGGGTGTCTTTTGGCGGGGGAGCGGTCAATAGTGCCGTTGGTTTTCAGCGCTTGGGCAGCAAGGTCGCCGCTGTTGGCATGGTGGGCGATGACGAGTTGAGCACTTTCATTCTCTCCTACCTCAAGCACCAACAGGTGAATATCGAGTTTGTGCAGCAAGTGCCCCGACAAACCACATCTTTTGCCACCATTCTCAACTCTGCCGAAGACAGAACGGTGGTACGCAACCAGGTCAGCTCACCAAACCTGGTCTCCAACGCGGTATTTGATATGATCAAACAGGAGACACAAGGATTGTACATAGCGCACCTCAACAAGAGCAACAACCATTTTTTTCACCGGTTAGCAGAATGCATAGGCCCACAGGAAAAAATGGTCGCCTGGAACCCCGGTAAAACTCAGCTCAAAAAACCCACCTCATTTTTCAAAGATTTTATACCACTGGTAGACATGCTCATTCTCAACCGGGAGGAAGCAGAGCTGTTCTCTGGGGTATACACCAAAAAGCTGACGCAACCAGAGTTCGACGGTGCCATCGGCATAGTAGCCAATACCAATAGCCTGACCGAAAACAGAGAAGCCTACGACTTACGCGAGGTCGGCGCTCGACTGCTCGATTTGGGAATACGCCAGGTGATCATTACCGATGGCATACGGGGCACACAATACTTCAACCAGCATAACCAGCACTACTACATTCCAGCGCATAGAGTGCCAGTGGTGAGTACCTTGGGAGCAGGAGATGCCTTTGCGGTGGGAGCTGTTATGGCATTTGTGCGAGGGCACTCGCCCTTTACCTCACTGCGCTGGGGAAAGGCAAATGCCGAGTCGGTAGTCGGGTATTTCAGTGCCCAAGAAGGGCTGCTCAATCAGGAACAGATAAAGCAACAGTCCGGCGGATACCATGGCGATCAGCACTAAGGCAGAGCCAGCATCTGATCACCATCCATCAAAGAAGAGCGAGGATCGGCTAGCAAGAAAAATTACAAATTAGGCTGCGGAGTGTAGCGCAAATAGGGCTTTACTGCTCTATGCCCCTTGGGGAATTTTTGCGGAATATCGGCATCGGCCACAGCCGGTACAATAATGCAATCCTCGCCCGCTTGCCAATCAGCCGGGGTGGCTACCTCATAATTTGCGGTGAGCTGTAGCGAATCCAGTGCCCGCAGTATCTCGTTGAAATTTCTTCCCGTTGAGGCTGGGTAGGTAATCATCAACTTCACCTTCTTATCAGGGCCAATCAGAAACACAGAACGCACAGTCAGGGTGTTTTCGGCACTCGGCGGAATCATGCCGTACAGGTTGGCTACCACCCGATCCGGATCGGCAATCAAGGGAAAGTTCACGCTGGTGTTTTGCGTTTCGTTGATGTCTTCAACCCAGGAGTGGTGCTCTTCCAGCGGGTCAACGCTAATGGCAATAATTTTGGTGTTGCGCCGGGCAAACTCTTCCTTCAATTTTGCGGTTGCCCCAAGCTCGGTGGTGCACACCGGGGTAAAATTTTTGGGGTGAGAAAAGAGCACTCCCCAGCCATCGCCCAACCAGTCATGAAAGTGAATAGTACCCTCGGTAGTTTGTGCAGTGAAGTCGGGTGCGGTATCACCAAGATGCAAAGAATTCATAGGATTATCTCCAGAAGTATAAGGGTTAAAAACTGTAATACAGGTTCATGTTAAAAAACAAAGATCTGGGCAAAGGCGACGAGGATTCGCTAAGACGAACTTGATCATCAGAAAGTGCGGCATTGAACTCAAAAAACAGCATACTCAAGCCAAAATAGGTATATGCCATTTTATCTCGCAACAGGCTATGACGCCTGCCCAGACGGATCCTTGGTAGCAGAAAAACCTCGGGCGAATAGCTGAAGGCAAAGGTCCTCCACTGGTTTTCAACACCAGCTATCGAGGTTCGCGGGGTGAGATCTTGTGAAAGGTGCAGGGTAAAGTTTTTCTGTTGTTCATCAAAGAGGCGATAAAACTCTAAGGCAAGGCTATGATACGACTTGATATCCTCAGAGATATTCGGGTCTTTATAGTTCACCTTAGGGCTGAGCACATTGCCAAAACTATAGACCGCATCAAACTTTTGTGTGGCGAACTGCACCGCCAAATCGGCGTCAAAAAAGCTCGATTCGGTTTCTGTAGTCTTGATTAGGTCCTGGAAATAGACTCTCTGGTCTACACCCTGATACTGGATCAGCGAGCCACTGGTTGTCAAAGCGGTATACTTGAGCTTCACGCCGTAGTTAATAGACCCGCTCAACCAAGCAGAGGTATTGTTGATCTGGCTGATACTCCCCCCAACCCCAAGCGAAAATTGCGGACCAGAATTTAAACTCAATAAAATGCTACTCGAAGAGGAGAATGAAAACAAATTACAATTGTTCAGATCATTCAAGGTGGGAACACCAACGCCGGCGACACAGCTGCGCAACTCGGGATCGGCAGCGACTGCGGTGGCACAACTGGTAATCGAGGCGGCATTAGTGGGGTCTGTAATCAGGTCTGTACAAGCTGTGTATTTTGACTCTACCTTGATTGGATTGCCGCCTGAGGTGAACGTGCTGCGACCGGCGTAATAATAGTCGATACCAAAGGAGAAGACCATATCATCATACTGATCGCTTTTCCAGACAATGGGGCTGAGTATATTGATCTTTGCTTCGCCATAGAGCCCCGCCCCATCAAGCTGCCTAGCGGTTTTGAGCACCACAGCCCGTGTCTCATTTACGTTTTCCAGGGTATAGCGTCTGTCTCTAGCGAGGGTATCTTTTATAGCCTGCAAGGAATCTTCAATTCCATCAACATTGCTCACCTCATAAAACGCATCAACCCCCAATATGCCACCAAATATACCCCTTGTCTTGGGCGTATAGGTCGCAGAAAGCGCCTCACTTTCTTGAGAGACAGGCGTGTTGCCACCTGTATTGAGCCTATAGTCCCGAAAGAGCTCCTCGCATTCTTGAGAGACAGGCGTGCCGCCATTTGTATTGGGCCTATAGGTCCGAAAGAGCTCTTCGCATTCTTGAGAGACAGGCGTGTTGCTTGGCTTGGGCTTATAGATCGGAAAGAGCGTTTCGTGTTCTTGAGAGACAGGGGTGTTGCCACTAGGCGTCTGCAGTTGTGCAAAACCAGCTTGAGCACCCAACAGCAAAAGAGCGCAGAGAGCACCCCTTGTGCAGCTAAGGAGAAGTTTACCAAAAAAGAAAGACTTCATGCGAATAATGCAAGTAGTGGTAGCAGGCAACAGTACCCAATACAGCGGCAGTGCACGTAAAAATGAGCAAAAGAATGCTCAATACATAAGCAGATACAATACCGGTTATAGTTCTAGACCCTACACTAATCCTATGCTCTTGTCAAACGCTCCAAGCATTGACAAATCTCGCAAAATTATAGCAGGATTGCACTAAAGCTGTGCAGCACTCGGCTCAATGCACAGCAGAGCATCAGTCAATGCCATAACCGACCGTCTGAAATCTTGGTGTCCTCGGTGGGAGCTCGTTTATGAAATTTGGTATTGCCGGTGATCTGCATTACAATTTTCATCACCTTGAAATCTAGCCAATCTATACTTAGCACTATGCTTTTTGCGTTTGGGCGGTTGCTCTGCCGCTTCTTTTTTCGTTTGCGGGTGACTGGGCTTGAACATGCGACAGCAAATGAACCCTTGATCCTTTGCGGCAACCATGCCTCGCTGCTCGATGGACCATTGTTGCAGCTCTTCTATCCGCATGAGTTTATTTTTTTCTTGGATACCACCGTAGCCGAGCGCTGGTACGTGCGGATGCTGCACCCTTTTTTTGAATACCGCAGTATAGACTACAGCAACCCCCAAGCCTTGCGCAGCATGTGCAACGAGCTGGCACAGGGCAAGAGCATTTGCATCTTTCCTGAGGGGCGGATCACCGTCACCGGGCACCTGATGAGCATGCAAAAGGGGGTCGGCTTCCTCGCCAAAAAAACGAATGCTCGTGTGCTGCCCTTCCGCATAGAGAACGCTCAGCACACCAAATTCTCCTATGTGCAGCACCTGGTGCCCAGCCGCTGGTTTGTGCCCTTGCGAATTCATTTTTTCCCACCCCGTCATGTGTCCAACCCGCAAGAGAGCAGAAAACAAGCAATAGCGGCAACCACACGCCGGGTCTACGACCTCATGTCCGAGGCGTTTTTTTTGAGCGCACATAGAGATCGCACGCTCTATGCAGCGCTGCTAGAGCGGGCGCAGTTGACTTTACCCAAAATCAAAATACTTGGCGACTTGCGCTCAGGAGAGATTACCTACAAGCGGTTGATTATTGGCTCGATCGCCCTTGGTGGCAAGCTGAACAAGAGGTTTGAGGAGAACGAAGATTATATCGGCATGCTCTTGCCCAACTCGGTGGGCTTTACCGTGGCATTTTTTGCCCTAATGCTATACGGCAAGATACCCGCATTACTCAATTTCTCCGCCGGGGCGAACGCTGTGCTCCATGCCCAAAAGATCACAGGGTTTAGCAGTGTTCTCACCTCTCGGGCTTTTGTTGAGGCCTCGCCGGTGGTTGCCGAGATAGCCGCTGCACTGAGCAAGCACTGCCGCATTATCTACCTTGAGGATATACGATCAGAACTTGGGCTGCCCGCAAAGCTCAACGCGGCGCGGCTGGCCCGCCGTGCGGATAGGCTGCACCGCAGGCATTCAAAAGCAACCGGAGATTCCCCTGCTGTGGTGATCTATACCTCCGGTTCAGAGGGGCTCCCCAAAGGAGTGGTGCTGAGCCACAAAAATATCCTCAGCAACATAGCCCAGATCGGCCCTCGTTTTGATTTTAATGTACAAGACTTGTGCTTTAGCGCACTGCCCAACTTTCATGTCTTTGGACTGACGGTGGGTATACTCTACCCGCTCTTAACCGGTGTGCGCCTCTTTCTCTACCCCACCCCACTACACTACACCCAGATCCCCAAGCTGGTATACACTAAACAGGCTACCCTCATCTTGGGTACCAACACCTTTTTGGCGGGCTATGCGGCCAAAGCTGACCCCTACGATTTTTTCCGTATGCGTATGGCGGTTGCCGGTGGTGAACCGCTACAGCCAGAGAATCGCAAGCTGTGGGCAGATAAATTCGGGGTACGCCTGATCGAAGGCTATGGCGCCAGCGAGACCAGCCCAGTGCTCTGCATGAACTGCCCATTTTATGCCAAAAACGGAACAGTGGGGCGTTTGGTGAGCGGGATAGAATACCGCTTTGTTCCCGTTGAAGGGGTAGAGGCCGACGGCGTTCTCCAGGTGAAAGGCGATAGCGTAATGCTCGGCTACCTTGACCCTGATAATCCAGGCAAAATTGGCCCCACCCCCGAGTGGTACGACACAGGCGATATAGCCAGCTTGGACTCTGAGGGATTTCTCACCCTATCAGGGCGTGTGAAACGCTTCAGCAAAATAGGCGGAGAGATGGTCTCGCACCTGGCGGTTGAAAACCTGGCCGGTGAGGCATGGAGAGAAGGCAAGCACGCCGTGGTGAGCATAGCCCACAGCAGAAAAGGTGAAGAGCTGGTGCTCTGCACGAGCGTTGAAGAGAAGAGCTTAGGAGAACTCAAGAAAAAATTACAGCAGACCGCACGAGAAAAAGGAGTCTCCCGCATCAGCCTCCCCGGGCGCCTGATCACAGTTGATCGATTGCCATTGCTGGGATCGGGCAAGGTTGACTACCCAAAACTGCGCACGCTGGTGCTGGCACTTTTGGGGCCTAATGCCTGAGTGATTAGCTCGCCTTCTGTTCTACAAGAAGATTGAGTTTGAAGGTCGGGTTGCTCTCTATTTTGATGAGCATTTCTCGTATTTCAAGCCGTCTTGGATCATCAGGCTTGTCGATGTACCCATGAGCCTCGGATAAGCAACGGTGAGCCTTTTGGAATTCTTGCAGGCGTGAATGCAGCCCCGCCGAGTTCATCAGCGTATCGATCAGGCGATCATGTTCTTGGAGTTCTCGCAATAACACTTCTTCTCGATCAAGGTAAATCCGTGCTCCCTCATTTTTATCCTGCTGGGCCAAGAGTAGGGCGTGCTTGCCATAGCTGAGGGCAAGAGAGAGGGTATCACCCAGCCCTTCGCACAGCATTTGCTCCCTCTGGTAGTAGAACTCGGCGTCTTGATAACGCTCTAGGGCAATAGCTAGGGTAGCCATGTTGCCCAAGCAGCCTATTTCTCCCAGAGAATCCCCCAGGGTTTGGCGGGTGCTATACTCTTTTTGCAGGTATTCCAGAGCAAGCACATTGTCGCCATCTTCATAGGAGAGCGCCGCCTGATTGGCATAACAGTTGGACAGACTTGCATCATCATCTATGAGTTGGCGTATGCGCAGCTCTTCATCAAGCATTGCCTTGGCGAGTGTGCGATTGCCCTCTTGCGCCCAGGCTACCGCCAAGTTGCCGAGAGCCGCCGCTTCCTCGGCGGCATGCTCGGCTGCTTGTGCCATGGTGCGCTGCTGCTCGAGCAGGGGGATTGCCTCTGCGGGGCGTTGCAGCTCAATGAGCACCACCCCCATATTACCATAGGTATTCATAATTCCGCAATCGCTGATCGAGCGGCGCAGCTCTTCTTCTTGGCGGAACAGCGACAAGGCCTGCTCCAGAGCGCCATCTCGCATGAGATCCAGCGCTTGGCCAGAAAGCAGGCGGGCTTGCCCTCGAGTATCGCCAGACTTTTGCAAAACTTCAATTTCTCGCTGCCGCAGCGCAGAGACCCTTGCGCTATCTTGCACACGGGCGGCCAGCATAGCCTGTTGCGAGAGGCACGCGGCCAGGCTCTCCATATCGCCACAGTCAGAGGATATTTTTTCTTGCTTGAGCAGCAGCTCCTCGGCTTTGGCGATATTCCCGCTCATCTGATGGATACCAGCCTGATTGCCATAGCTCCGCGCCAAGGCCTGTACATTGCCTAAGGATTCAAGAAGTTTAACTTCTTTGGCGTGCATCTCCAGAGCCGCTGCTATTTGCCCCATAGCACACAAGGCGTTGGCCGCATTACCATAACAAGCCGCTTCAATTTTGGGATAGTCTCCAGAGGCGCAAAATTCAATGATTTTTTCGGCTTCTGCTAGGGCTTGGGCGTTATCTTCTTGCATTTGCCGCACAGCTATCCGGTTGCAGCAACAGACCAGACGCTCTTCGGTATGCTGGAGCTCAATGCGGATAAACTCTTCTTTTTGCACAAAATCGAGGGCAGATTCTAGCTGGTGCGCTTTGACCGCACGATGAAAATTTTGCCGATACTCTGCGGCAAGAGCCTCTTTTGCTGGCCTACTGCCCTCTGTAGGATTGTTGTTTTGCGGGATAGGGGTGGCGCACATAAGCCCTGAATGGTTATGAGGAACTACTCACTGGGGGACTGAGCCCCACTTTCTTTCCTCGTCAAAGCAAAAAATATGCCGCAATACGCGCCAATCCCTCGGATACAACCAAGTACTCAGGCTAGTCTGCACCAAGCTCCCACCGGGGAGCAATGACCTCAAAAGCTGGAATGAGCAGGGCTAAAAGCTCTTGTACGCTCATGGCAAAATAGCTCTCGCAGCTACGCATATCATCTCGGGAGACAGCGGCAGCAAAGTTTTTATCCTTCATTTTCTTGCTCACCGATTTTGGGGTAATGCCGATCATGCGGGTTGGGCGCATGAGGGCTGCTGCCACGGTGAAACCGCTGAGCTCGTCTACCGCAAACAGAGCTTTTCTCAAGTCAGAATCGCGGGGAACGCCCGTGTAATCGTAGTGCGATTGAATGGCACTACATACCTCTTGGCTTACCCCATGTTGTTCTAAAAAGAGCATGGTTGCAGCACCACAATGCTGCTCTGGTGCAGTGATGGTCTCGTTCCAGTCTATGTCGTGGAGGATGCCGGTGATCTCCCAGAGATCAGCCTCTTTTGCATAACCCAAATGCTCTGCCATAACCCGCATAGCCGCCCCAACATGAGCCAAATGGCGGCGGAGAGCAAAATCACACTTTTTCTCTGCGAGTTCCCAAGCGGCTTCTCTGGTAATCATCGGTATACCTCCTCTATTACATCATGTTGGATTCAAGCTTCAACTGCATATGCAGTTAGGCTGTTTTGCTCTTTGGTGTACGGACTTCACGAGGACTTCTTGATGGAGTTGCAGAATTTTTGCCCCTTGCGCTTCTCTTTTCTCCTCGCTCAACGCTCAAGATTCTATCGCCGACACTTTTCTTGGCGCGCTTTTCTTGTTTGCTCGCCTCATTGAGGCGCAACAGCTCAAACTGTTCATGCGCTATAGAGGGATCATTGTGCTTTTTGAAGAATAGGCGCGTCTCATACTTCTGCTCTAGCGCCTGTACCGCCAATTGCTCTTCGCTTTCGATATATTCGATAACATCTGGGTGCGCTAGGGTCAAAAGATGCGGTTTAGACTGGAGTTTTTGGTAGACCCGGTTGATATCTCTAAAAATATCATAGGCCGTGGTCACCAAAGACTTCACACGCCCAGATCCTTGGCAGTGCGGGCAGGACATGCTCAGGTATTGCCGCAGGTTCTCACGGCTGCGCTGGCGTGTCATTTCAACCAAGCCCAACTCAGATACCGCCAAAATTTTGTGTCTTGTTCTATCTTTTCTGAGTTCTTGCTTGAGTATCTTGTAGGTACTCTCTCTGTGTTCAGCGACGTGCATATCGATAAAATCTATAACGATTATACCGCCAATGTTGCGCAATTTGAGCTGTTTGGCGATCTCATAAATCGCCTCGACATTGGTTTTATAGACCGTCTCTTCATGCGAGTCTTTGCCGGTGAAACGCCCGGTATTCACATCTATGGAAGTCAGTGCCTCAGACTGATCTATCACCAAGTGCCCCCCAGATTCAAGGTAAATCACATTCTCCATGGCCTTCTCTAGCTCGGAGCTCACATTAAAATGATCAAATATATTGATCGCCTCTTGAAACAGCTTGAGCTTACCAGAAAAATGCGGCAGATATTTGTTCAAATAGAGCAATGCACTAGCGTGTTCTTCTGCATTATCAATGTATACGGCAGAAACCTGTGCTGAAAGCATATCTCTGAGGGTTCTATAGGTCAGGTTGCTCTCACGGGTCAACAGGGCTGGACTGCGGGTGTCAGCAAATGCTTTTAGGGTTTTCTCCCAATGGGCTGTGAGGTAATCTATATCGGCTGCAAACTCTTCTTCTGGCTGTGCTTCGGCAACGGTGCGGACGATGAATCCAAATTTTTGAGGGTTATATTTGTCTACCAGCTCTTTGAGGCGCTTTCTCTCTTGAATTTTACGTATGCGCTTGGATATAGACACCGAATGGGTTTGCGGCACAAACACTAAATTTCTACCAGCCAAGGAGATATTGCAGGTGAGCCGAGCACCTTTTGTGTTGATCGGTGCTTTGATCACTTGCACCAAAACTTCTTGTCCAACCGAGAGGAGTTGGCGTATATCCAGCGCATTTTTTGATGGTCGCTGCGCTGCTTCAGGAGCAGATTCTTCTGCAAGAGCCGCAGCAGACTCCTCGGTATCGGTACCAGCGGCATCATCTATCATATCGGGTATATTCTCGGCCACATCGCCCGCATGCAGAAAGGCGGCACGAGAGGTGCCTATATCCACAAATGCAGAGGCCAAGCCCGGCAAAATGCTTAAAACTTTTCCCTTGTATATGTTTCCAACAACATTATCTTCGCAAATCCGTTCGTGGTATATCTCTGAGAGTCTTTGATCCTCTAAAATCGCCACACGTATCTCGTGCGGCAAATGGTTAATAATAATATCTTTGCTCATGGTGGGGAGTATGTTTTGCGCAAACTCTTCCCAGTAATATGCTGTCTATGCCAGTATTATGCAATCTGTGTGAAACGCTAAAGACATGATACTTCAGTGCTACATAGGTTAAGAAACTACCGAGTGAGTACAGAATAAAAGATGATTATAAGGTATTGGTTGCAATCTTGAATAATTTTGAACTGCACCTACCCTAAAGAATCTGCGCCAATTTAGCGGTTGTGTCAATGCCAAACCCGCCTTAAAAAAGCGCAGAAATCTGCTATACCGGCTAGAGGAGGGCAGAATCGTAGGCACCGAGTACGGTGATGTCTAGCCCTGGGTCCTGCTGCAGCTCTTCCAAACAAGCCGCGCTCTGACCAGAGGTGTTATCAAAGTCTATGAAAAACACATATTCCCACCGCATACGGTCGGTTTGCTGTGGAATAGGGCGTGAATGTAGGGCCGAGAGGTTGATGCGGTAGCGGTGAAACCGCTCTAAGACGGGGTAGAGCATAGAATGCTTATCCCGCTTGAGGTGGACAATGATCGAGGTTTTTTGTGTATTCTGATAGTCCAAGGCGGCACGACACTGCGGGGTTGCCCGAGAGCAGAGAATAAAGCGGGTGTAATTATGCTCATAATTTTGCACACCGGGGATCTGCTGCCAGCCCAAATCGCCAAGAGATGCTTGGTGCAGGTAGGCACAAGGTCCCAAGGCTGCGGTATGCGCTGTGGTGCTGCGCAAGCAGTCTTTTACCGCATGGATATTGCTGTCGGTCGGTATAAACTGGTGCTGGGGCAGGCATTCGGCGATAAACTTGGAGCACTGGTCATAGGCCTGCTGGTGGGCATGCAAGAAGCGTATCTGTTTTGGGTTTGCCCCTCGATAGAGCAACGAAAAGGTGATGGGCAGGTGCAGTTCACCACGGATCAGCAGATCATGCAGCAGCAAGGCCTCCTGGCAAAGCCCAACCACACCGGTGGTCGAATTTTCAATGGGCAGCACTCCAATAGAACTTGGATCAGCGACAACATTACCAGCAACTTCCAGGATACTGGCAGAAAACTGCCGCTGACACCGCCCTTGGGCATCAAAATGCCGCGCAGCCGCATCGCTGTATGTTCCCTCAGGACCAAGTATAAAGAGCTTTTGGGGAGACATCTGTGCGTCTACAGTGTGCCAAAAATGAAGAATAGTAGACCCAATGAGGATCGAGGCAAAAACACCCCACCTCGATTTTGGAGAGGGCGAGGGCGATCGGCTAGGATTGTGCGGGAATAAAGCGCAAAGCTACCGAATTGATACAGTAGCGCAGCCCTGTTGGCGGCGGACCATCGGGGAACACATGCCCCAAATGGGCATCACAAGCCGAACACAACACCTCTGTGCGCTTGCGCAAAAAGATCGATCTATCCTCCTTCTCTGCAATCACGCTCTTATCCATCGGCTGAAAGTAGCTGGGCCAACCTGTGCCAGAATCAAACTTTGCTTCCGAGGAAAACAGGGTTTGCCCACAGCATACACACGCATAGCTTCCCTCTTCTTTGTGGGCGTTATATTCGCCGGTAAAGGGGCGCTCTGTGCCTGCCTCTCGGGTAATGCGATACGCATCTGCCTCGAGTATCTCAGCCCACTCGGCCTTCGTTTTGTGTACTTTTTCAACCATGCTGTGCTACCTCTGTGTATGGTGTTATTATTTTCTTCTACTCTTTGATCTCTGTTTCCAGTATGACTATCTCCTTGAGGGGGACATCATCGTGGTGGCCATTGCGCCCGGTTTTTTCAAGAGCCATGGCATCGACTGTCTCCATACCCTCAATAACCTTGCCAAACACCGCATAACCAAAATTTCCAGGGGAGTTATTCAAAAACGAATTATCCTTTAGGTTAATGAAAAATTGCGAGGTGGCACTGTCGATCACATTGGTGCGCGCCATGGCGATGGTCCCTCGGTCATTTTTCAATCCGTTCTCGGCTTCATTTTTGATCGGCGCCTTATTGTTTTTCTCTTCCATACCACTGACAAATCCCCCACCCTGCACCATAAACCCAGGGATTACCCGGTGGAATATGGTGCCGTTGTAAAATCCTTCACGGGCATAGGCAAGAAAATTTTCGGTAGAAATAGGGGCATTTTTCGCATCGAGCTCGATGCTAATCTTGCCTAAATTGGTGGTAAAATGTACAGTTGGGCTGCTCCCAACCTCTGCTGAAAGGGACATGGTCAATGAGGAGAAAAAGAGAAAGAGGATTGCGAATATGTAGTTTTTCATGGCTGCAAGCACCATTTGTGCATTGTTGATACCGAAACAAAAGAAGATAGACCTATACTACTATGATTATAGTATACACTATATCATAGATTTGGCAAAGACCCCTAGGCAACTTTCACGCAAATTGAGGGTATGAGGGGCGGTGCTCGACACTCGTCTTGTTGTTTCTAGGCAAAGGCTGGAATCAGCGGCTTGGTTTTTGCTGATTCACTGCTTGCTGCTGATGCGCTCATTGGTCTTAGTGCGGGGGCAGCGGCACTCATTGACTTTTTGATAGATTGGGCCGTGTAGGTGTTTGCAGTGCTACTAGGGAGAGGGTCTCCCTTGAGGGCGGCAATGAAGGTCTTGCTCTTGAGAAAAGCAAAGACTGCTTGCCGGTCGAGAGGGTCTTGTAGCTGCACCTTGAGCTCTTGCTGCAAATTTTTGATACTGGAGAGCTGGAGAGCCTTGTACTCGGGCAAGTCTCGCAATTTTTCACGCACTTTTGGCGGCAGTGCGGCAATACGCGCCTCTAATTTTGATAGAATTTGCCCCAGTTCTTGCTCACTCAGGCTATTGCGCTCTAGGGCATTCTCAAGCTTGGAGACAATGCTGAGGTACTTGTTCACCACAGAATCATCTTTTTGCGCCATTGCATCGGGCGTTTTATCCGAGCTCTGCCTCCCTTTCCCCAGATACTCTCTTTTTTCTGTGGTTGGGGAACCTTGGCTAGCCTCAGCTGATGCCTTGTTGTGCTGCTCTTGGGTATTGTGCATATTTTGCATACCCAGAGATGGTTTGATCGACGCAGATGGTCGCGTTTTTAGGGCTAGTGTCATGTGCTCTCCTCTCGCATACTGGTAGACTCCACAATTTTATGGAATATGCGTTTTGGATAATCACGAATCGTGCCATGCGGACCAAATCTGCCGCTGGGCAGCAGATTATAGGGTGAACTGGTGCGAATTTTGATGATGTGAATTTTGAAAATTGAGGCACATGTGCCTCTCTGCAGAAGTTGCCGGAGGTGGGCACAGGTGATCAGTCGACAGTGCGGATAAAATCGAGAGTTTCTGCGGCAAGCTGCGGCGAGTCTATGAGCACGCTGGCCTCATGGTTGCGTGATAGAGCCGAATGGGTCAGGTTGTGGCTGCCAATAAAGGTATAGCGTTTGTCGACAACCAGCAGCTTGGAGTGGTTTCTCTTCGCTCCGCTATCTCTCCTCGCCTCTATACCAGCCCCCTGCAGCACTCGCAGGGTCTTCATATTGTACGCACTGGTCTTGTCTTTCCGATAGCTGGAAAACTCCAACACACCGCTCACCTTCACCCCTCTCTCATGCGCTCTGAGGAGCGCATTGAGTAGCTTTTTAGGACGATCCTTCCTCTTGCCCGTCTTGAAGACATAGTAGCTAAAGACAAGCTCGCTCTGGGCGGCGTCTATGTGTTCGATCATCCGCTTGAAGTAGTGCGTATTGGTCAAGAGTTCTATCCGGGCGGGTATGCCGCTGTCTTGTGTTTTCGGAGGGGTAGAAGGCGTTGCACCCATCACACAACAGTATACCACCACCCATAAGAGCGCTTGTATTGTCCTTGTTTTCATAAAGCATTGTAAATTAAAGAGAAACGAGCAACTAGAATTAATGAAAGACTTTGTTGCAGGTTCAACTGCCAGAACAGCAGCAGAATTGCGCAATACAGCCATTCGATTTTTTCACAATTTGCGTGTTAAAATTGCGCTGAAACAACAGCAGCGTCATGATCAATTTTATGGTTCGGTTGCGCTGGAGGAAAGCCGTTTTGGAGGTGTTCGCAAAGGCACCGTTGTAAAGATAGGGGAGACAGAGGTGCCAAAGGCAAAGTTGCTGTTTTTGGCATTCTAAAGCGTGGAGGAAAGGTCTATACCCAGATCATTCCTGCTGCTAGCACAAAGACCTTGGTGCCCATTATCCCCGATAAAATAAAGCCTGACAGTATTGTGTACACTGATAGCTTTGGATCTTACAATGCTCTTGATGTATCCGAGTTTAAGCACCACCGGATCAATTATAGCAAACATTTTGCTCAAGGTAGGCATCATATTAACGGCATAGAGAACTTTTGGAAGCAAGCAAAAAGGCATATGAGAAGGTTTAACGCTATACCCAAGAAGCACTTCGAGTTATCAGCTCATTTTCATCTTTTCCCATGGCTTTACGGGCACTAGCACAATTGCCAAGATCACGCATTAAGCCACCCATATTTTTCCATTTGGTGCGTGTCTCTTTATCTCCGTCGCGCTGTGTGCGTCCTGTACCGTCAACCAATTCTCTCAGTTTTTTGACCAAATCAGCCGATAGCCCAACTGCCTCTGACCTGTAGAGAAACTCTGCCCCAGAGAGCTGTTCCAACTTTCTGTACTGTGTTTGCTGTGCAAGCACACCGGCATCATCGGAACCTTTCGGAGCATCAATGCCCGAAGGGCACGGAAAAATGCGGGTGGGTGGGCTGTCCACATATTCACTCCAATCTTCCGATTGATAGAGCAAATCGTCCATACTGCTTTTGCAGTGTTCCACTTTTTCGATGTATTCAGAGGGTTTACCCGAGTGAGAAATTACCAGTTCTAGCTTAGCCCTGGTCATCGCCACATACAGCCGGGTGAGGTCGACCATCTGCTCGCCTCCCTTAGGCTTGGTAGGATCGGGCATTATGCCATGATTGCAGTTGACTATACAGATATAGTCAAACTCAAAGCCCTTGAGTTGCTCAAGATCGGAAAGATAAATAGCCTCACCAGCATCTTTGATGTCTTTGGTGCCATCAAGTGCAGGAATCTTAACTTGCTCTGCGTACCGCTGCACTCTACGCAAGGAAAAATCACACATGGCAATACAGCCTTTTTTGCCTTCGTAGGCTTGGGTTTGTTCAGTCAAATACTGGTGAGCATAGCTGATTTCCTCAGACAAGCTCCCCGCTTTGAGTACGGCCGGTACTGCCCCAGTTCTCTCGGCATACTCTGGATTGAGGAACTCACGATCCTCAGTGCCTTCTACTGGTTTATTCTTATGAAAAACAGCACTGGAAAACTCAAGTATTTCTCTTGAATTTCTGTAGTTTTTGTATATTTTTTTTATTCTGGTATTGTGCATTTCAACACCAGCTTTTGACAAAGACTGGTTCTTGTAGGATATTTTCTGGGTTTCATCACCGCTGAGGAGCAGATCATTTTCTCCCTCTGCGACCAGTTTTCGCAAGAGAGTGAGCTCGGTGGTACCAAAATCCTGGAATTCGTCTACCAGAACACACCTATACTCTGGCTGCATCTTGTCGCTATGCTGCTGCAGAGCTACCGATAGCCCGAGGTAGTCGATCACACCAATAGCCTCCATTTTCTCCTCCCACTTTGCTAAACCTTGTGTGATCATTTTGCGGAAGTCCTTGCTGAGTGGGTGGGTGCGATTGGTGCGGCGGGGTAAAGGTTCGTCTTCGGCATACTTGCTGCGATCTTGCTTTGAAAAGGAACTGCGCAGCCAGTCAAACTCTTCTCGGATATACTCCTGCGCGTCAATTCCACCCGATGTACGGGATATAAGCGAGTCGTGCAGCGGGATCAATATCTGAGCATCGGTATTATTGGCTTCACAGCGATAAAACTCCTGCCAGACCTCATCGATATGCTCTGAAGCATAATGCGGTTTTTCGACTGTTTTATCGTCGTACAAATCTGCATTTTCTGGTTCCCACTTGCGCAAATACTCTTGGCACAAAACAAAAAACGCCTTGACTTCGATATGCTTTCGCTTCTCCTGTTCGGGCTCTAATGCCTCTAGTAGGTTTTTGATAAGCTGTGCTAATGCTCTATTGAGCGTGACGATCAGGATTTTCTCGCCCGGATACTTTTCGGAGAGTCGTAATGCCCGGTGAATGATAATACAAGTCTTACCCGATCCCGAAACACCGATCAGTTGAGCCGATTTGGGGAAATTTTGATCGACCAGAGCACGCTGGTCTGGGTGCAGGTAGAGCATCCACTCCATAAAAGTTCCCGCTTCCATGATCCGTTTCGCCCTGTCCGATTCGCCAACCAAAAAATGCTCGTTGCTAGAAATGTTATTTTTCTGCTCTTCGGTTAGGTCTTCTGGAGCGGTGAGTTTGTTGAGATAGAGATATATTCTATCACAGGCGTTTTGCTGCCGTCCTTGACGGAGCAAACAGAAGACATCGTATATCGCCTTGCCTTGCTCTGTGTTGATAATTTGTTCTGTAATCTTGCGTATTTCCCATTCCTCGTTATGCGGCGTGAGGGTCGCAAGCTCAGTGATCAGGCTTGGTTTTACCCCCTCTACGAGATCATCATATTGATCATTGGATAGCATTTTGGACAAGGGTTTCTTTTGGTCAGTACTGTCCCCGCTGAGTTGTCCGTCCTCTGAATCTGTTGAGGTATACACTGCTCTTGGGTATGGCTTATCCTCTTCGATTTTATATTTTAGGGTCAATCCTCTATTCTTGTTGCACCACTCATCAGTATCGTCATGGTTCCCAACAAAACAGATAGCGATAATATCCTGAACAACATGCACCATGACTATGCGCCAACCACGGTCGAGTTCGATTTTTTTACACTTGTTGATTCTGGTCTCCTTACGAAACTGGAGGCTGCCAATATCCCGTGTGCCATCTTCCAGTTCTCTGACAATCTTCTCAGCCTTCTCGGCCTTATCTTTGGAATTGCCACCCTTTCTATAGAGCTTCGCTAGAGCCTTCACGTAATCTTTATATATCTGTATATTTATCATAGTCCGATATAGTTGGGAATGCCGGTGAATACCCGTTCCATATATTCGACCAGTTGGGTGAGCAACCAGGGATACAGCACCAATAACCCCAAAATCACGGCGATCATTTTTGGGATTATAGCCAGAGTCATCTCCTGAATCTGGGTCACCGCCTGAAAAATCGAAATAACCAAGCCCACCACCAGAGCGATCAAGAGAATCGGCCCGGCAACGAGCATGGAAACGTAGATCGCCTCCTGCCCAAACGTGATAACAAATTCCTGATTCATGGCGGATTATTCGCTGAAAAACATGGAAGAGACCACAAGCAGAACCGGTGCAAGCGGATTAGCCAGAAAAACTTCTGATCAACGAGCCCACGAGCAGGTGCCAGCCATCAACAAGCACAAACAGCATGATCTTAAACGGCAGTGAAATGAGAATGGGCGGTAGCATCATCATACCCATGCTCATGAGTATGGAAGAGATGATCATGTCTATCACCAAAAAAGGGATAAAAATGATAAACCCAATCTGGAAGGCCGTTTTCAACTCGCTCAATACAAACGCTGGCACCACTACATGCAGGGGAACATCATCAATGGTGTTGGGGCGCTTGAGCTTGGCGATGCGCATAAACAGAGCCAAATCCTTCTCTCTGGTAAATTTTACCATAAATTTTTTGATCGGGGCACTGGCCCGTGAGAACATTACCTCTTGGCTAATTCTCTTGTTGAAGTAGGGCTGTAGTGCCTGTTGATTGACCTGCTCCCAGACCGGTGCCATAACAAAAAATGTCAAAAACAAGGAGAGCCCGATCAGAATCTGGTTGGGGGGGCTTTGCTGGGTACCAAGCGCACTACGCAAGAAAGAAAAAACAATGACAAAGCGGGTAAAGGAGGTGGTCATGATCAGAATCGACGGTGCCAAAGTCAGCACTGTCAACAATATGATCACCTGCAAGCTGGTGGAAAGCTGCTCAGGCGAACTCGATTGCCCTACATCCAGGTTAAAGCTAGGAATAGAAAAATTTTGTGCCAATAGGGAGGTTGCGGGCAGCCACAATACCACGCCAAGCCAGCAGCAACACTTGATGATCCTTTTCATGACAAAAGCGCATTACACAAACAAAACGTCTACTGAATATCGGTGATCACCCCATTTCGTATGGCATAGATGCGATACCTATACTTCCAAAGGCTGGTGCGCTGCAGCTCTTCCACAACAGCAACAGGATCACCAAGGCTGAGCAGTAAAAAATCCTCTGTGTACCCGATCTGTGGCTGCCCGAGAATCAGGCGTGTTAAGGGTTTGCCGGATATCTGCTTATCTTTTGCGGCAGCTAGGGTCTTTGCGAGCCAGTCTAGGTCTCTATCAGCACGATAGAGCCCGCTCGAATAATACGCCCATCTGCGTATTTTTGGTCTCTTTTGGTAGCGCACCTGGTACCAGGTCAGGTTGGTATAGGTCGATGAAACCTGCTCCTTGCCGGTAAACTCTAAGAGTGGACTAGGCAGGCTATGCCATTGCGGAAACGCTGTTTGCGTCCCCGGAATAGAATCGTACACCTTTAGCGTTTTTTTCAGTATTGCGCCATCTGTGTCGACCTCCCCGGGCACCTCATACACATAACCGATTTTCTCTGTGCTCGCCCCGGAGCCCGCAGACTCCAAAAGCAGCAACAGCTCTCCACTATCGTTTTTTTGGGCAACAGCAAGCACGCTGTACATACCGCCCTTTTTGACAAAAATACTACTGCCCTTCATGGTTGGCTTGTCGTAGAGATAGGTGCCTGCCCTGATCAAAAAAACACCATGGCTTGGCTCTGCCGAAAACGCCTGCCCAAACACCAACACAACAAAAGACAGCACACAGCTCTTTGGCACAACAGAATACAATACGCCCCTCAAGCGCAGAATACACGCCCAGCAAAACATACACAAATTGCGCTCTGAGGAACCGGAGTATTTCATGGCATTGTAGATGCTGATCCCTCTGCTGTGTAAAATGCTATCTGTGTTTTGCCATAACGCTTGGCTGTAGCCAGGCTATAGCCTAGTATGGTATGGCACGCACGCACCTCGCTTTGTATGATGATAATAGCATTATTATCCGCCTGTTTTTTGGCGATAGAGGCGCAAATTTGCAATATTTTCAATATCTGCAATACTTTAGCCTCCGCCTGATGGTAAGGGGGATCCAGAAAAAAAACTGTCGGGTACTGGTGCGGCAATGCCTTGAGCAGTTGTGTTTCTGCATCTCCAGCAGAGATCGCCACCCTGTGCTCAAACCCTCGCCCTGCCAGCTCCAGCTTTTTCGCATTACCTGCTATGGCAACAAGCGCCTGCCTGTTGTTTTCAAAAAAACGCACCGCACGCGCACCACGGCTCAAGGCCTCAAAGCCAACCGCACCACAGCCGGCGAAAACGTCGAAAAAATCATACTCTTCTAGACGACAATATCCACGCAAAACATCAAAAATTGCAGCCCTTGCCAAAGCGGCGGTCGGGCGGGTTATCCCACTAGCTGGGCAGAAGAGTCCCTTGCCCTTGAAAATGCCCGCCTGAATCTTTAACACCTCATCATCACAGCACAGATAAAACAAGCAAGCGGCTCACAAAACACCATAGTATACTATGCTCAGCGCACTCCTCCAAAACTCTGGATAGGCGCAGGCAGCGCCATCTCGTGCTCAAGGCTCCAGTATTTGGGCTTTGGGCTTTGGTTGCCCACCTGAACCCTGAGCATGAGCATTCTTATTCAGCGCCGCTATCCTCCGCAGGCGCATCAGCGGCATTTTCTACCGCTGCTCCCTCGCTACCCGGGTCTGCGCCGGCTGAAAGCTCTTCTGTTGAATCAGCGTCTTTGGATTTTGCAGATTCGCCCTCTTGTACTTTTTGCTTCTTTTCGGCCGCAAGCTGCTCGCTGGTCGCTGCGACCATGGTATTATCGGTAGGGGCAAGTCCAAGACGGCGCTCCTTTGAGTCTATTTTGACTGCTTTTACGATAACATCATGCCCGATAATAAACATTTCTTGCAGTGTTTTCTTGGTCAGGTTATGCCCCATCTCGCTAGAGTGTATCAAGCCTTCAACCCCTGCCTCGATTTCCACGAAAACACCAAAATCAGTGACGTAGACGATTTTGCCGGTGATTTCTTGCCCAACTTGAATACGCTCTTCCAGCTTAGACCAGGGGTCCTCTTGCATCTGTTTGATGCCAAAGGACAAGCGTCCCTTCTCTACGTCTATGTTCAGCAGCTTCACATCAATTTCTTGTCCTTTCTGGAACAGCTCGGAGAGGCGCCTTTGCCGCTGGCTCCAGGAGATATCAGAGATATGCACCAGACCATCTACGCCCTCTTCAATGCTTACAAAAATGCCAAAGTCGGCTATGTTGCGCACCACCCCTTTGACCACGCTGCCAAGAGGAATGGTCTGCGCTATCTTCAGCCATGGGTTTGGCTGTAGCTCTTTGATCGAGAGTGAGATACGCTTTTGCTCTATATCTAAATCCTTGACCTTAGCCTCAACAATATCATTCATTTGCAGCATGCTGGAGGTCTGGCGTGTTTTTTTGCTCCAGGACATCTCTGAGATGTGCAACAGACCCTCAATGCCGGGCTCAAGCTCTATGAAGGCGCCATAATTTGCCAAACTGACCACCCGCCCAGAAACCACTGACCCCACCTTGTAGTTGGTGGCAACCTGCTCCCATGGATCTGAACCTTTTTGCTTATACCCAAGAGAGACCTTCTCGGTTTCACGGTTAAAGCTCAACACCAAAACTTCAATTTCATCGCCAATGTTGAACATTTCTGTCGGGTGAGAAATACGCCCCCAGGTCATATCGGTAATGTGCAGCAAACCGTCTACACCGCCCAGATCAACGAAAATACCATAATCGGTAATGTTTTTGACCGTACCGCTGCGCAGAGAGCCCTCTTCAAGGCTTTCCAGGGTCTTATTGCGTTTTTCGTTCCAATCCAGTTCGAGCAACAACCGCCTTGATAAAACTATATTGCTCCTTTTCTGGTTGTATTTGAGTACACGAAACTCAAAGCGTTCGCCAAGCAGCTGATCAAAGTTGCGGCTGGGGCGCAAATCGACCTGAGAGCCGGGCAAAAAGGCGCGTACCCCTATATCCACCGAAAGCCCACCTTTTATTTTTGAGACAATAGTCCCAAAAATGGTCTCCTCGTTCTCGTATATGCGCTTGACATCCTCCCAGACGGCAAGGCATCTGGCCTTTTCCTTGGAGAAAACAACCTGACCATCAAAATCCTCAAGGCATTCTATGTATATTTCAACATCATCACCAACGCCAATGCCCAGATCATCGCTCTGGCTACCAACAGCGTGGAATTCAGCAATGGGAATTTG
Organism: Nanipora kamurai; assembly: GCA_036872915.1. Classification (NCBI taxonomy): domain Eukaryota; kingdom Metazoa; phylum Cnidaria; class Anthozoa; order Scleralcyonacea; family Helioporidae; genus Nanipora; species Nanipora kamurai. The sequence continues at coordinate 47,389 of JBAHVQ010192982.1, read as the reverse complement.
TCCCTGGGATTTGTAGCCGACATCAACGGTGACAAAGTCTTTGGTGATATTGGTGACCTGTGCCTTGACCACACTGCCAACGGCAAGGCTAGGAAAACTGGCATCAACAGCCTCTTCAAAGCCGTTTGTTTCAAAGTCAAAAACAATTTCGTCGTGATCGTTTTGCGCTGGATTTTGATTTGTATCGCTCATCGTTATGTTCTAAGGGAAGCCGCACCCAGCATAGGCTAGGCGCGGGAAAAATGTATTCAAAATTTAGGACTGTGATATTGCCTAAGGGTGATCAAAACTGACAGTATAATCTTATGGCTTTCCATTCTGACTTGTCAAACAAGATAGACAAGAATAGGGTATAAAATTTCCTGCAAAGATTTTGGAGTTTTCGAAATTTGGGGGTTTGGGGCACATCTGGAGAGAACCCATGCTAGGCTTTGCCGCCTTGATCACTTCTGCGTACTGGAGGTGCATACTGCTTGATGCTTGCCCGGCGAGCCAATCCATAGAGCAAAAGTGGAACCAGGCGCGGCAAAATGCGCCGGTATACCCGCCACCAGAGCATACCTTTCATGCTTTTAACCTGGTAGAACCTGATGCGGTCTCTGTTGTTATTCTGGGGCAAGACCCCTACCATCAAAGAGGGCAGGCCAACGGGCTGGCCTTTTCGGTAAACACGGGCTGGCCTATTCCACCTTCTCTGCGCAATATCCGGGCAGAGATGGCGCGTGATCTGCTGGCAAGGGGCGAGAGGATGCAGTCCAGTCAGCCCGGCCACCCCATCGGGACTGAGCACAAGCATGGTGACAGCACTCATGAGTGTGTTGACGGCAACCTCGAGTACCTTGCCAAACAGGGGGTATTACTGCTCAACTCTTCGCTCTCTGTAGAGGATTCTCGCCCCCTATCACACAAAGATATAGGTTGGGAGGAGATGACAGATGCTGCCATTGGCGCCTTAGCTCGGGATACCCGGCCAAAATGCTTTTTGTTGTGGGGCAAAATGGCTCAAAGCACACACAAAAAACACGACTTTGGCAGGCACCTCGTCCTCAGTGCTCCGCACCCCTCGCCTCTTTCGGCTTATCGAGGGTTTGTGGGGTGCCGGCATTTTAGCCAAGCGAACGATTTTCTGGCGAGCCACAATCGCCCAACTATTGACTGGCTTCCAGCGCATAGTGCCTAGTCCCCCACATCCGTGCTGTCCGCCCAACACCAGCGGTGCCAGGCCAATGCGAGCAGAGAGGTGGTGCCTACTAATCTGCCTCGACAGTAGCGTCAAGCTGTGCTTCTTGCTCTGCGCCAACAATAGAATCTGGTTTCGCTGGTGTTATTGGCGCAACAGCGAGAGAAAGGAATTCTCTGCATTTTGAGGACAATACACCATTAAAACTAGGCACTCAGACGCCACAGAAGAGCGTTATTTTGACAAATCGGTATCTTTGTGTTACCTAGATGAAGTTATAATCTAGGGCTATTGTTTTTTGAAGTATCTGTTTGCACACCCTTGGAGAAACCCTAGGTGTAGAATACTGCGCAGCACGCCCACAGCCTCTATCAACATTTATGACCATTGCCACAGAGCTATGAAAAACCCTAACATTAAATTCGAAGAAATAACTACCGGGGCGTACTGGCTGGAGTTTACCAAGCGAGATGTAAAAATTTTATGCGGAAGCCCCCCCGATATTTCCAAGCATCTGATACAAAAATCATATGTTAAGGACAGCTCTGTAGATGGAGTATACGCCCAAACCGGGCCAGATGCCATTTTGATCACCGATAGCATAGTACACGCTGGCGAGATGAGGAACTTGATCGAGTTTCCCGTTTTGCAGATGTTTTATTTTCAGGGGACTCTCCTGCCAAACCATCCCAATAATACCCCCGAGAATAGACCCGTGCTCATTGGTGCATATCCGCACATAGAGCGGCTTATGTCGTATATCTTTTTTGGAAATTATGGTCTCATAGATAGAGACGATTTTTTGGCAAGCAACATTGAACCTGATGTGGTAGACAACCTTATTGCAGCCAAACTTCGCTTTGCTTTTGGCAAGTTTAAGTCTGTAGACCAAATGCTCAGCAAACTCTACCTTTCAAGCAACCTGCAACAAGTTAAAAAGGGGGTGTACGCCAAGCACCTCGGCTGGGATCGCTATCTGTTTTGCGATGACGAAGATTCCATAGAAGTGGATCTCAGCATACCCGATAACAAGGTTTTTAGCTCTACTTATAATTATCCTACCAAAGATATTACACCAGCACATTTTTCTGTCATAGATATAGGTTGTGGAGACGGCTGGGATCCAGAAAGACCCTGCTTTGGGAGCATAGTCCAGTACAAAAAACAACTCTATATGATCGATACTGGACCAAGTATACGCCACTCTCTGAGTTTTTTGAATACAGAAAGCACCGATATAAGGGGCATATTCCTCACCCATGGGCACGATGATCACATTGCCGGGCTCACCGCCTTCATGTCAACAGGAAGGTCAGTAAAGCTCTATGCCACCTCCCTAGTGCGCAACAGCATTACCAGAAAAATGAGCTCACTGCTTGATATTCCCGAAGAAGACTTTACCTCTACCTTTGAAGTAGTAGACTTGGAGTATAATACTTGGAATAATCTAGACGGGCTTGAGGTTATGCCGCTACACTCTCTGCACCCTGTCGACTGTTGCATCTATCTTTTCCGAGTCAAAGATAGTGATGGAAGCTATAAATCATACTTGCATTGCGGTGATATTTGCTCTTTTGATGTGCTCAAAAAGTTTACCGAACCCGACCCAAGCGGGGGCGATCAGGTATGCAGCAAGGAATTTATTGATGAAATTAAAGCCAACTATCTGCGAGAGGCCGACCTGAAAAAAATAGACATAGGCGGCGGGCTTATCCACGGAGTTGCACAAGATTTCAAAGAAGATAACTCAAAAACAATAATTTTCGGGCACTCAAACAAGGCTGAGCTCCCAGAGGAGGTAAGAGCTATAGGCGACTATGTACCTTTTGGACACGCAACCGTTCTCATTGAGCACCCGCCAGAGTAAATAGAAGTGCCCCATAAAACCATGGATACTCAATCTCCCTTAGAGGAGTATCTTCTCCAATCAGGAGCCTTTAGCGAAAAAGACCCCCCTGTTTTAGGAACCTCGGGGCTGCCTCTATTTTATTTTATGAACTCAGAGCGCCTCTTGAATGATGATAATCTGTGGCAAAACTACAGCAATTCATCTGTGGAGATGATCGCTCATAGCCTCAAGGCTTGGAAAAATTCACCATACCGGCAAACCATCGATGAGCTGGTCTGCCGCATTTCCCCCTTTTTGCAGGGGAGGACAGAGTCGCTGGCTATTTCTGGGTATCAACGGCGTGATTGGATATTCTCCGGTGCCCTTGCCCAACGCCTTGGGTTGCCGCACTACTCCATTTACAAGGATGGCACCTGGGAGAAAGTTCTCTTCGAGGGCGATGAGGCGAGGGCTGTTGCCGCAGATGACCTCAAGGACACAAGGCTGGTGCACATCTCCGATCTCATCACCACTGGCTCCAGTGCGCTGAAGGGCTGGTTGCCCGAGATAAGAAAACACCGCTTAGAGCTGCTCTGCTTTTTCAACGTTGTCTCTCGCAACCAAGGAGGCGAGGAGAATATGCAAAGAGCTGGTGTTCGTTGCGAGTCTCTTTTTCACCTTGGAGAAGAATTTTTGCGAAGAAACACCAAAAATTCGGCTCGTGCCTTAGCATATTTTCATAATCCAGAGCAGTCTGCGATCAGTTTTTTGCAGGAGCATGGTGCCCTCTGTTTTCTGGATCATTTTGATCCTGCAGGCAGCAAACTTCCGCGCGCTCTTTCTCTGCTCAAAAATTGGGGCAAAGTGCTGAATGCCGAACAACACAAGGCTCTAGTAGCGGCCGTTCAACAGGCCTATGGTTATAACCTAGCAGATCTAATCGAATAGCATTACCAGTATTGTGCCGTATCACCTTATCCTCCACCAGAGAATGCAAATGCGTGTGTTCTTTTTCTCATTATTGCTAGGGCTTAGCCTCTTAGCGAATATGGGCTGCAGTTATCACTACCATCGTGGACAACAACTACAAAGCGAAGGTCGCTATGAATCAGCAAATATAGAGTTTAGCCGTGCTCGAATCGACAAACCTTGGGATGAAGAGATAAGGCAGGCATACCAAAAAACTGCACAGCTCACCGTGGCGGATATAGAAAAACGGTACAAACGCTATATTGTAGAAAAACGTCTAAAACGGGCTTTTCCCCTCTTGCAGAGGGCTTTAGACCTCGAGCCACAGCATAGTTTTTTTCTGGATCAGAAAAAAAAATGGCTCAAAGTGCTGATCGCCGGCCGCTTTGAATTTGAAATTTTATCTCTGTTGCGAACAGTAAAAATTGCCGAAGAGGTACGTTTTTCCGCACTTTTCAACACCCCAACCCCAGATCAAAAGTTGTGGATAGACATAAGCGGGGTTGATGGCAGCTTTATCATAGAGGATTATATCTACGATCCCCCACAAGAATTTTTGTTTTTGTACTCGCTCAATGGTGTGGGCATCAGAACCAAAGATACCAGCTTTACACTCCCTCAAACGCAGCAACAGCAACAGCAATTTGAACGCTCCAATGAGGGGGTGGTCAGTTTTTCAAAATTGATAGACTTTGGCACCCCGGTTCTATCGGCAATAAGTGGAAAGCTTGAGGAGAGCTCAGGGGATCTATTGGGGGTCAAAGACAACTACCCCAAAAGCGAGCTGCAGGCAAATACGGGCGATGAGTGGAGCCCTAATCCCTCCATAACCTATTCCATACGCCTGGAGGGAAAGCGTGCCCTCATGAGCACCGCCGCAGAAGGGAGTGAGTTTATGCCCCAAATGATCTACCTCAACAGAGCGGATCAACGCGTCTTGATTGACTTTGGTCTATTACGCGTATCCCAGCGCAAACGCCTCCAATCCTGGAGTATCAAGCGGCTTTTTGAGGCTGAGAGAACCCACATAAACACCATAGCAGATAACTTTATTTGGCACCCCTACAGCTACTATCGTCAGGGGGCCTACCCTATTATACACAATAAAACTTCACCTTCTTCCTAGCCGTTTTTGCTATTGCATAACAGCTTCAACCACTACAAAGGGGGGAAGATTTTTCAAAAATTGTTCTACCGCTTGCAGTCCCGCTCTGCCCGGCGTTACCGCTATAACTCTTGTTCTTTGTGCTTTTTTGCAGGATTTGAGCGTATTCTCTAATTCTTGCCGTACAGACTTTAGATTTGCGCTTCCATCAATGCGCTTATCTATTGCTTTGTATTTCACCCCATAGGCATCAAAAATATCTCTATTGTTTTTTGAGCTTGTCTTAAGATCAAGAAAGGAGAGTCTCCGCTCTTTGAGTATCTGTACAAAAGCAACAACCGATTCTTTGTTCTCCAAAAACGCAGATCCGGTGTACTGTGATACAAAAGTAGCGCTTGAATCTAAAGCGATCACGTTTTCTTGTATCTTGTGGTCTATGTCCTGATAGGTGTCAGAGGATACAAGCGTATACAAAAACTTGTGATTTCCCTGGCTTTTTGATTCCATTGGAACCTGAAGTATAAACGGAGTCCGCTTTTTCTCTAACATCTTGAGGGTATCTTGTATATTTTTGCTAAGAGTTATGATGCCCAGGGTCACCTGTTCAGAGAGGGCCAGAATATCCAAAAACTCACTCCTTCCCTTCTCTTGATTGATAAAAATAAACGCTAGGCTGCATTGTTTATCTTGATTTTTTTTGCTCTGTTGCGACGGTGTTTTAGCGTGTATTTCCAGTATAAGATATGGTTTTTGTCTCTGATCATATATCCTATACAAAGATGCCCTCTCTTTTTCCTCAAATGCTACCCGCATGCCCTTAGCAGATGCTATTTTTTGCAAATAAGCAAAAAATTTTTTTTTCATTAGAATGGTATTCTCTTGAACCACTTTCAAAACAAAAACATCTGCTATTCGCTCTTGCTTCTGTTCAAGAATATGAATTTGTTGTATCTTTAATCTTTCTGAACCAAATGTTATACTTTCGTAAAATTTTTTGTGCTCCCTGAGATCATCTCTTGAGAAATTACCCTCAAACCCTGAGGGAACCCCCTGTGGCAAGAGAAAATAGAGCAAAAAAACAAAACTAAAGCAGAGAGTAGCTAGAAATAAATAGACAACTGATTTCTTCATAGAAGAACTATAGTACAAAACAAATGCGAAATGGTGCTAAACGATATGATTTTACTCAAAGACTACCAAAAAGAGCAGAACTCTTTTTTCTTAGAATTAAGCGAAAAACTTCCCGCAGAGGAAGTTGATGCATGGGTAACCTCTTTACGGATCGAGGCTATTTCAAAAGAGGAAGTCGTCTTGAGCGGACTAAACCAATTTTTTGGTAATCATGTACAAGAAAACCATAAAGACATACTCAAAGATTTACTCTATAAACATTTTTCTAGCATTTTAGAGCAGAATTTTTCTCTTGTCTTGAAAATACGAAAATCCCCAAGAAAAAATTTTCAAATCAATGATTCATCGCTGGCACAATTAGAACAGAGTCATTTAGCCCTGAACCACTCTTTTGAAACTTTTGTCAATGGTAGCAATACCCAAATTGCTTATGCCGCTGCTGCTGCTGTGGCATCGGATATAAATTCAACCAAATATAACCCACTTTTTATTTGCGGTGATGTGGGTCTGGGTAAAACACACCTTATGCAGGCCATAGGGCATGATGTGCTTCACAATAACCCAGAAAAAATAATCCTCTACTGTACTTCAGAACAATTTACCAACGACCTCATACAAAGCATTAGAACTGATAAAACAGAGAAAAATAGAGAAAAATACAGAAGTTTGGATCTTCTGCTCATTGATGATATCCATTTTCTGGAAGGAAAAGAGAGTGTCCAAGAAGAGCTTTTTCACACCTTTAATGAGCTTATCACACGCAATAAACAGGTAGTATTTACCGCCGATAAATACCCAAGAGAACTCAAAAATATAGAAGAGAGGCTTATCAGCCGTTTTTCTGCTGGTATGGTGGCTAAAATTGAGCCGCCCGACTTTGAGACAAGGATAGCTATTGTGAGAGACACACTCAATCATATGTCTATTTTTATAGACGATGAGGTTATCGAACATATAGCGCATTCGATCAAATCAAATGTAAGAGAACTCAAAGGTGTTTTGGTGAAACTTGGGGGGGAGTACTCCTTGCTCAATCAAAAAATAACCCTAGAGTCTGCACGCCTCATACTCAAAGATGTTCTCAATTTGGATAAAAGCCCCAAAAATATAGATGAGATTATCACTTTCATTTCAAAGAACATGCACATTAAAGTAAGTGATATTCTCTCTGAGAAAAGAGATAGAAATATATCTATGGCTCGCCAAATCGCCATGTACGTAAGCCGAGAGGTCACCGACTCTTCCTACCCCGTTATTGGGAGAAAATTTGAGAAGAACCACACCTCTGTTTTACAGTCGTGCAAAAAAATAAAACTTTTGATCGAGGAACAACCAGAGTTAAGACAAATGGTAACAGGCTTTATTCGTGAATTAACCGTGTAATCCCAAGATACCTAGAGTATTTATAACAGTTTATACACAGCAAAAATACCAAATAATGGTGTTTTAAGCCTTATATTTACTAGGTTTTTACTTTTTTTAATGCAAACCTGTTCTTATTGTATCTCTCGCATATATCAAGGCTGAATGATCACCTATGTCAAGATCAAACAATACTCGGTGTTGTATCAAAAAAAGAGAGACAGCCTTGTACAGATGCACAAAGTACACACATAAATGCAACAAAAAACACAAGCAATACATCACAAAAAAATTCCTGTATATCCAAGCACTCTGGCTATAATATGCCCAATTTTTTGGCTTGAGAACAGTTTGAACAGTGCCTACTACTACTACTAGAATAACAATGAAAATACAATTTGATCCTATAGTATTTAACAAGCAACTCGGATTGAGTTTTAGCATAGCCTCTAAAATATCAACACAAAAAGTGGTACAATCCCTTTTTTTAGAGGCTTTTATTGAAAATGGAAAAGGATATGTTTCTGTAGAAACAACAAATTATGACACCTCATCTCAAGTAAAATTAGAAGCAGAGGTGATAACACCCGGAAAAGCCTGTTTTTCTGCACTTTTTTTCTCAAAATTGCTGAAAGAGCACCAGGGGCAGATACAGATGTATACCGACCAGAGCAACTGGGTTCATATAGTATCCGATACTTCCCAGGTAAGGCTACCCTGTTATGATGCACAAAACTTTCCCCGTACCAATTTTCAATTTTCTGAGGATAAAGTACAAGTTCGGATCAAAGAGTTGAGTGAGGCGATCAGCAAAACCCTGTTTTGTGTTTCAGAGGATACCAGCAAAAAACGCCTCACTGGTATAAATTTTAGGCTCGATTCTGCCAGTAGAATTTTGAATTTACTGGCGACCGACTCGTATCGCGCATCCTACTATACCATAAGTTTAGATGATCAAAAGGGTATAGAACGCAATGAAAATGTGATCATTCCAAGATCAAGTATTCTAGAGGTACAAAAACTGCTACAGATAGCGGAGACGACAGCAGAGAGCGATGCCGTTGATATCTACTTCAATGAAAGAGAAGTATATTTTGTTTGTGCAAGTACTGTTTTTCGCTCTATACTCATAGAAGATACCTTTCCCAAAATTGAAAATCTCTTTGAAAAGAATACCAACTACCTGCTGGAGATAAAAAGAGACCCACTGCTTAATGCCTTGAGGATAATCAATATGTTCAACCTAGAGAAAAAATCGAGTATGAAATTTTCTCTTGCAGAGAATAGGCTCACCATAGAAAATGAAAAGAGTGACTTTGGTGAGTCCAAAAATAGCATAAGTTGTGTCTATGATGGAAAAAAAGAATCAATCGGCTTTAACATACAATTTTTCTTGGAAGGGGTGAAGAGTTTTGAAACATCAGAGCAAGAGGATATTTTCATCTATTTTAATGGAAATAATGGTCCGTGCATCATAGAAGCGAGCGACATGCCCGGGTATAAATATCTGGGAATGCCGTCAATACTGCGATGGTAATCCAGAATATAGCGTTGACCAATTTTCGGAACCACCGCACAACAGAGATACCACTCCATCCAAAAATAAACTATTTTTACGGGGATAATGGGTCTGGAAAAACTTCTATACTTGAGGGGTTATACTATTGTACACACCTCAAATCCTTTCGATCTTCTGAGGATAAAAAAATAATAGGTCATGAAGACAGCTTTTCTCGGCTCAAGATAGACTTTGAACGGCAGTCCTATTCTTTGCATAGCCTTGAATGTGTAATCACAAGGAGTGAGGGAAGAAAGATATATTTTGACGGTAGTTTGGTGCGTTATACATCAGAGATTATAGGGCAGGTATACTCGCTTATTCTTGCTGCTGATACGCTTTTTTCCTTCAAGAGTTCGCCCTTGGTGCGCCGGGCTTATTTTGATCGTATACTCGCTTTACTCTCTCCGGTTTACCTGAGCAATGTGCAGAAGTTTCACCGGATTAAAAAACAAAAAAATAGCGCACTAAAGTATGCCAATAGAAAAGAAATACATACTTGGAACAAGCTACTCGCTGAGATTATACCAGCTATTACACAAGAGCGAAAAGCAATAGCAAAGCGGATAAACCCGATCCTAAGCGATAATTTTAAGAAATTTTTTGGGAGTGGTGCCGAGCTGGAGCTGGTGTATAAATCGCAATTTGCAGATAAGGGAACAGAGGATATTTTTGATCTTCTCGCCGAGAAAATGGAAGCAGAGCTCTCATCTTCGCATTCGCTTTATGGTCCACAAAGAGATTCGTATGACTTTCAGCATATGGGCAAGCCTGACTGTTTCTCGCAAGCCGAGTATAAGGTAGCATTTCTTTCTTTGCAGCTCAGTATTATAGCTTTGATCAAAGAAAATTTGCAGCAGAACTTTCCTGTTTTACTCGATGATATTTTCTCTGATTTAGATGAAAATATCGCCAGAAAATTGATGAAATTTTTAGTCGATCTGGATTGTCAGGTTATGATAACCCATACAGAAAAACCGTCTGCATCAGCGCTCGAGGGAAATATGTATCGTATTAGCCAAGGGCGAGTATTATAAGCACCATCATCACACCATAATATAAGGTTATGAGCAACGCACAAGAATATAACGCAAATGATATAGAGCAGTTAGAGGGGCTAGAAGCCGTACGCTTGCGCCCCGGTATGTACATAGGTGGGGTTGATATAAAAGCTCTGCACCACCTGGTGTATGAGATTGTCGATAATAGCGTTGATGAATCCCTGGCGGGGTACTGCAACAAAATAGAGCTTGCGATCTTGCAGGATAATAGCATTTTGGTGAGGGATAATGGGCGTGGAATACCCGTTGGCATACATGAGAAAACAAATATACCAGCAGTGCAGTTGGTAATGACCTCTCTACACGCTGGAGGAAAGTTTAATACCTCAAATTATAAGGTCTCTGGCGGACTAAACGGGGTTGGTGCCTCGGTAGTGAATGCCCTCAGCGATACCCTAGAGATTGAAATTTGCCGCGAGGGCAAAAAATTTAAGCAGACCTATGCGAAGGGAATCCCTACCTCTGAGCTGACCATTTTAGAGGATACCGCAGAGACAGGCACACAAGTCTTGTTCCATCCGGATCCAAGCATTTTTCAAGATACGAATTATAGCTTTGAGATTCTCTCCAACAGAATGCGAGAGCTCGCTTTTTTGAATAAAGGGCTATCCATCACTATCAGAGATGATCGCAGCGGAAAGCAGAATATATTTGAGTATGAGGGGGGAATAGTCACTTTTATCGAATACCTCAACAGAAGTCGCCAAACCCTGCTTGCCGAACCGCTGCTCATACAGGGACAGCAGGATAATATGGAAGTTGAGATATGCCTCCAATACAACGACTCCTATAATTCGCAAATCATTAGTTTTGTGAATAATATCAACACGGTCGACGGAGGTATGCACGATACAGGCTTTCGGCAGGCTATACTCAAGGTGGTCAACACCTACGGCATAAATAACAAAATTATCAAACCTGAAGACAAGGTATCGCAAGAAGATACCCACGAAGGGCTGACCGCTATTATTAGCCTAAAGCTCCCCGCCCCTCAGTTTGAATCGCAGAAAAAGATCAAACTGACCAATAGCAATGTACGGGGTATAGTGGATAAAATTACCTACGAAAAATTTTACTCGATCATGGAGGAAAATCCAAAGATAGCCAAAAAGATACTGGCAAAATCTATGGACGCCATGAAGGCTCGTTTAGCGGCAAAAAAAGCACGGGAGTTGACCCGTCGCAAGAGCGTGATGGACGGCGGCGGCTCTCTGCCGGGCAAACTTGCTGATTGCCAAGAAAAAGATCCAGCCTTGAGCGAGCTGTACATAGTCGAGGGAGATTCTGCTGGTGGATCGGCAAAACTCTGCCGCAATAGAGCTAATCAGGCCATACTGCCGCTCAAGGGAAAAATTTTGAATGTTGAAAAATCTCGCTATGATAAAATGCTGGAGAACGAGGAAATACGCAATATCATAGTGGCTCTGGGTACCGGCATAGGCAAAGAAGACTTTAGAATAGAGAAAATTCGCTACCATAAAATAGTGATCATGACCGATGCCGATGTTGACGGTAGCCATATCCTCACCTTAATCCTGACCTTCTTTTATCGGCAAATGCCCGAGGTGATAGAGCGAGGCTATCTGTACATAGCGCAGCCGCCGCTCTACAGGCTCAAAAAAGGCAAGGAAGAATTCTACCTGAATGATGATACCGATCTGGCCGAAAAGATATTTGATATCTCTTTCAAAAAATATCAGCTTCTCGGGGATCACGCGCCGGGCGGGCTGATGGAGCTTGCCAGAAGAATTACCGATATGCGTGAGAGCATTGAAGTTTTGTACAAAAACATAATGCTCAGGGGGTTATACGAGCTGTTTTTTGAGTATAACTTGGAAATTGCGGATACTGAACTGGATAATTTTATCATCTCTCTTGAAAAAATTAAGCTGATGGCTCCAGAGAGGTCGCTTTCGCACCACCTCGAAGATGATGGTGAAACCCTGGTGGTGAGTCAAACCGATTCTGTCGCCTACTATTCGGTGCAGGACCTGGCAAAATTTAACATTAGGGTATATCAGCAGATAGTAGAAAAGCTAAAAGAACTGGATACATACCGCCATGAAGGAATCTATAGGGTCAGCGACGGCAAACAGAATATAGCCAGCGACAGCTCTGCTATTCGTTTGGTAGACACTCTGCTGGAGATCGGCAAAAAATCGGTCTATGTGCAGCGGTACAAGGGGCTAGGAGAAATGAACCCCGATCAGCTCTGGACAACTACCATGAATCCGGATAACAGAACTTTCTTAAAAGTCACCATAGAAGATGCCGTGGAAGCCGATAAGATTTTCAACATACTGATGGGAGATGTGGTGGAACCACGCCGAAACTTTATCGTAGATAATGCCCTTCAGGTCAAAAGTTTGGATATTTAGCCTATTTTTTTGATGCGAAGAGGACATATTTTCATAATTGGTGGAGGCAAGATGGGCCTAGCCATTGCCCGCAATATGGACAATGTGGAGAAAACGGTGATCACTCGCAGGGCAGAGCAGTCGCAGTTCATCACCGAAAAATATGGCATAGAGAGCCATAACAGCCCCCCACCGCTGGAGGGTAATGATACTATTCTGCTTGCCGTAAAGCCCAAAGATGCCGAGTCTGCCTTGGAGGCTCTTGCTCCTTTGCTCGGTCCGGAAAATTTGCTTATTTCTGTGATGGCTGGGGTAAGCATGAAGACCCTGAGCACAAAAGCGCAAACGAAAAGGGTTATCCGGGCTATGCCCAATATGTGCTCTCTGATCGGCATGGGTATGACCGCCTATTATATCGACCCTGAGCTCAAACATTGCGATAAGCAGTATTTTCAGTCTGTTTTTGAACGATTGGGCAAGCTGCTGGAGGTACCCAGCGAAGATGCACTCAATAGAGCCACCGCTATTTGTGGCAGTGGTCCAGCCTATCTTTTTTATCTGGCGGAGTCCATGCAGAAAGTCGCCCAAGAGCTGGGAATGTCGGCAGAAGATGCCGATCTTTTGGTGCGGCAGACGCTGGCTGGTACCGGCAGGCTGCTGCTCGATTCTGATCACAGCCCTGCAGAGTTGCGCGCAATGATCACTTCCCCTGGGGGAACAACACAAGCGGCTTGTGAATACTTTGACTCACAGAACATGCAAGAGATTATCATTCAAGGTTGCCACGCCGCCTACCAGAAGGCTGCGGAAATATCGCACCGCACTTCTTGAAACCCCAAACACCCCCCCTATGTACAACCTTTCACGACCATCCATAATTGTGCTATGATAAAACACATATGTATCGCTTGCGCCGGCGCATGCCTTTTTTTCTCCACTCTTGTTATGGCTGATGAGCCAAACATGACAGACGCTCAAAAAGAAAGCTATGCCCTGGGGCGCAATATAGGGCAGAGTTTTCAGCAGCAGGGAATAGAGCTGGAGTACAAATTTTTTACAGAGGGGCTGAACACAGCCTTAGATGGAAAACCATCCCTTTTTAGCCAAGAAGAAATGAGGGAAATTTTAACGAGACTGGAAAGCAGGCTGAGGGAGGCACAGCGAAAAAGAAGCGAGGCCTCTGCGGTCAAAAACATAGCCGCCGGTAAGGCGTTTTTAGCCGCCAATAAGAAGAAAAAGGGAGTTGTTGAATTGCCCAGTGGACTGCAGTATAGGGTGCTCAAGGCGGGCACAGGTAAAAAACCAGCCGCTACATCTACTGTACGGGTGCATTACAAGGGAACTCTGATCGATGGTCAGGAGTTTGATTCTTCTTATTCTCGAGGTACGCCGGCTGAGTTTCCGGTCAATCGAGTGATAGCCGGCTGGACAGAAGCACTCCAGTTGATGGGCGTTGGCTCTACTTGGGAGTTGTCCATACCCGCAGAATTGGCCTACGGCAACAACCCGCCCCCCGGGCTGATCAAGCCGGGATCAACCCTGCTCTTTACCGTAGAGCTGTTGGACATAGTGCGCTAGTACCGACTTTCGAGGGTTGCAGTTATGAGCATTCTGTTGGCAACGGCTGATAGCGCCCGCATACCACAGTGGCAGCACTGCTTGGGTGAGGCTCTGCCGGAGAGAAAATGTGTTGTTTTTCCCGCCAATGAGGAAGAATTGAGCGGTGTGGAGTATGCGGTGGTCTGGAAAGCTCCCCCAGGCTTGCTGGCCAGGCTCCCGCAACTCAAGGCGATTTTTTCGCTGGGGGCGGGGGTTGATCACATTCTAGCTGATCCAGAGGTGCCCGCCTCTGTTCCGATAGTGCGCCTGGTTGATCCCAGCGTTACACACGAGATGGTCTTGTATACCACGCATTGGGTACTGCACTTTCACGGAAACCACCACCGCTATGCCCAGGCCAATCGGGCCGGGCAGTGGCGGCGCATCATGTCCGTGCCGGCGAGCGAGCGCACCATCGGCATTTTGGGCTATGGGATAATCGGAACAAAAATTGCCCATGCGGTGTCTGCGCTGGGCTTTCCGGTGATCACTTGGAAAAAGTCTCCGCCGCCTGATCTCCTGGAGAATGCGGATAATGTTCATTATGGGCTGAATACCAGCTTTTGGGGTCAGGAGCAGCTCCATGATTTTTTGCAAGGCTGCGATATTTTGGTCAATCTTCTGCCCGCAACAGCAGAGACAAAGGGGATTATCGGCAGACGTGAATTAGCGGCTATGCCCCAAGGCTCGTATATCATACACATAGGGCGGGGCGGAACCATTGATGAACAGTCCCTCTGCGCCGCCATTGAGGATAAACAGATAGAATCGGTTGCTTGCGATGTCTTTACCCAAGAGCCCTTGCCCCAAGAGCATCCTTTTTGGAACATTACCTCCATTTGTATCACCCCGCATATTGCCGGGCAGAGCAACCCGTCCACTGCCACCAAAGCTATAGCAGAAAATATACGCCACATAGAGCAGGGGCAAGCTCCCTACCCGCTCTACGATCGGCAAAAGGGGTATTAGCCCTGGCCTAGCAGCCCAGCTTAACCTACAGATCTAGGCTCTAGCCTTAGCTGTAATGTCCACCCCTTGGTGGCATCCAGAAAGATAGCGCATACCCAGAGCAGTTAGAATTTATATCCGATCGTTCCCTTATGATAAGCGCCATTCTTGGCGACATCTGATCCTCCAATATCAGGAGCATAGGAATAGTTGAACTCAAAATCTGATACACCAAAACCAACTCTAACTTGCGGCGCAACAGAGACCGCATTCTTTGAGACAATCTCACTTTTTAAATCGTAATCCTTGGCTTTCACTGTCAGTTTATGGGTAATACCATAGGCGCCAAGACCACCGCCAAGGTAAATAGAAAATGAGCCAAGCTCTACCTCTCTTAAAATATCCAGAGCAACAACTGATAGATTATCATGTACTATCACTTTACACTTGACTGGAGTGACGAGAAAACTAGTGGAACAATTATCCTCTTGTTCTACTCTGTTGCCTAAAGATAGGTGAGCTGTGATTGAAGCATCAAATAGCCAATCTCCAAATGCAGACCAACGGTAAGCCCCATACAGTCCTGTAGCATCAAATCCTGTACGGGTATAAGAATTTACTCTATTCGCAAAGGTATACTCGATAGTCTCCTCTTTGAGTTGAACATTGCTGAAGAATAGTCCGACTTGGAAGCCTGTTTTCTCTGCTGCCTGAGCGTTGAGTGAACCTATGCTCAACAAAACCACAGAACAGCACCAAAGAGTATATCGACCTATTTGTGTTTCTCCAAGTTTCATTGTGATCCCCATAAAAAATTAAGGAATTATGCGCTCAGAGGGCTAACTATCTGCCGACAAGCTATTCAACTTGTCTTCAATTTTCTGCTCTGCAATCTTGATCGCCTCTCTCTCATTGTCCACCATGAGTATAGGTTCATTTTCAAGCCTATCGACACCGGGGTCTATTCTAATTGGTCGAGGTGTTCACCCAAAAGAGCCAGGCTTCGCTCGAAGCCATCGATATGATCACCAGATACCACAATCACACGGGCTCCTTTTTGTTTGAGAAAACCTATTTCTTCTTGATCAAGCGGACCAACTGCTTCGTCATATTGTGAATAGACATAGGTGAGCTTGGTCAGTGGAACCTCCTTAAGCAACTCCACATAGCGCCTATACCCGACTCCAGCGGCGATGCGCGACATATTCCGCTCTGTGATCGTTCCGTCTCTCTCCTCTGATAATATCTGCTCGATAACTCCATTTGTTTTGATATAAGCATAGTCAACATACAAACCTTGAGAAAACGGACGCCATACCTCCTCGGGTATATTCAAACGCCCTATACCAATGATGACATTATCAACTAAACTTTCATGGTGCACGAGAAACTCCGCTGCTAAAAAGGCACCATAAGAGAGTCCAACAAGGTGTATTGTATAATTTCCTTTTGCCCTATAATACTGTGCCGCCTCTTGTATAAGCTGCACACTTTTCATATTCACTTGTTTCGCCTGCTCAAAGGTAATCTCTTCAGAAAGATACCGCTGGCGATTGCGTATTTGCTCTTGTTGTACATTAATGAGCAGGTCTCTCTTGCGATTAAACGGGAACCCCTTAATATCTTCGTAAGATATAGCCCGTGTACTTGGGCCTCCCTGCAAGAGTAAAACAACCTGCTTGGCGCGCTCTTCTTTTCCTATTTGAAGCGTCTGCCACGGCTTTAAGGGCACCGAGCACGCCGATAAGAGGAGGAGGATTATAAAATATACACTAATGCGATATATTACTCTCATTTTTTACGAAATTGTATCAGTCCAAACTGTATGAGTCCAAACCTGTTATTTGAGGCATATGAGAACACCATCACTCTAGAAGCTCATGGCAAGATACTATAATGATAGCATATCTGCGCCTAGAATGAAAGGACACAAAAGGAAATCCGGTATGTGAATGGAGAATGAGGGGTGTCTGCTCATTTGCGGCACTATAGCCCGAGTTGTTGGTCAAAGAGTGCAAGCACAGGCTTGAAATGGCTCTGTCATGGCCACAATACAATCGGTGCTCTGAGGCAAGCCTTGTGAATTCGATCTGCCCTTCGGGGCAGGGGGCTTGCCCTTTTGAACCCTCCTCTGATACTATGGATACATTGTTGAGCTGTCATAATAGATCCCTCCCAAGCTATCGCTTGTTGGGGGGTGTCGAGCAGTGGTGCGCCACCCCACCACTGCCCCCTCTTGTATTGTGGTTTTTTCGTTGCTATGGAAGCTTTATTTTTGATTGGAGCCCTTGGGGCGTGCCTGTACTACATGCTGGTTATCGGGAAAAAAGATACCCCCAAGAACAAGCAGAATCCACCCCCACCTGCCAATTTGCATGATTCCGAACAGCAAAGCTCACAGAATTTGCAGGAGTCGGAGCCGCTGCCCCCACCCACAGCACCAGCGCGCAGCGAGATAATCAATCATCAAAACCCCCCTAAAACAGGCGCAGAGGAGTCTATGTTTAGCGCTTTGCGCAACAAAAATCGTGATGGCGATAGCGGTGCCGACAGTGATCAATCGGCTCATCCATCTATTGAAAATGCCCTCTCTATCGAAAATGTAGGGAAGGGAGGGTTTATCGCCCTATACAATGTTGGCGATGATATGAAAGATTATGAGGGGCAGGTGCTCGCCAAACACATCTATTGCCAGAATGACTACACCTGGCATGAACTAGAATGCGAGTCTGAGCATGGCAAAATTTGGGTGACGGTCGAGCGAGATGATGAGCTTACCGTGACGGTCATCACCCACAAGCCCTCTTTTGCCGACCTAGGCATTACAGCAGCTGATCTGGAAGATATGGAAGAAGCCGAGGAGGCGAGGATCACCTACCAGGGTGAGACTTTTACCCTGGAAGAAAGCGATGAGGCCGACTTTTACCGCAATGGAGATGAGGATGCTGTTAGCACCTTTGAGTTTTGGGATTTTTACAATGCAGATAGCAGCAAGGTGATTTCGGTAGAAAACTGGGGTAATTCAGAATTTGACCTAAGCTACGGCGTTGAGGTTGCCCCACGCCAGATCAAGGTCTTTAGCCTGGGATAGTTGGCAAAGCCTTATCGATTAGCCGAGACTAAAAACATATCATGGGGGAATATAAGATAGGGCAAGAGATATGACAGCTAGTGAACTGCTACTGGAGGGGGTAGCCTATGTCATCCTCTCTTTTGTGTTGTTGATCAGTGCTTTTTGGCTAAAGGAGCTCCTGACGCCCTACTCGAACGAGTCCGAGCTCAAAAAAGGCAATCTTGCGGCGGCTCTGAGCCTATCTGGGTATTTTGCTGCCCTGATTATCATTTTTTTGGGAGTGATCCTCACTGAAGGGAGCGATTCTGTGCTGGAGAATATCCTCTCTTTTGCGCTCTATGCCGGATTGGGGATTGTCTTGCTCAACATCTCACGCTACTGCAACGACAAGCTCCTCTTGCGGCATTTCTCCAATGCCAAAGAGATCATCACAGATCGCAATGCGGGTACGGGCATAGTCGAATGCGGATCATACATTGCCTCTGGTTGTGTGATAGCCGGGGCGGTCAATGGCGATGGCGGTGGGCTGCACACCGCCATAGTCTTTTTTATCCTGAGCCAAGTGGTCTTGCTGGGTGTTGGCGCGTTGTATGACTGGAGTACGCCCTATGACCTGCATCGAGAGATAGAGCGGGATAATGTGGCTGTTGGTATTTCCTTCGCGGGTTCTTTGGTGGCAGTCGGAGTGATCATTATGGGGGGAACCAGTGGCGATTTTATCAGTTGGTACTACAATCTGATCGACTTTCTGGCCAGCGTGCTCCTCAGTTTTGTGCTATTGCCCCTGCTTCGCTACCTATTTGATACAGGACTGATCCCGGGTATGCGGCTTGATGCGGAGGTGGCCAAAAAGCGCAATGCGGCGGTGGCCGTTCTCGAGGCGATAGTGCTGATTGGTTTTGCTGCTGTGGTCTTTGCCACGGTTGATTTTGGCTGGATACTTGATGAGGTGTTATGAGGCAAGCCGTTCACCAAAAAAGCGAGAGGCAGCAGCTTATCTCACGCTTAGCCCTGCTCTGCCTGATTTTTGGGGTGCTCTCGCTTGGGATAGCCTTTTACCTCGCGCAAGAGGGCACAGCACAGGTGTACGACCTCTCCTTGCAACAGGAAACCAGCGCACAGGTGCTCGCCCCGCAGGATAATGCCACTTTTGTGGTACGCTTGAGCATGCAACCTGCCGCTGCGCAGCTCTCTGGGGGCGAGTTTTCGGGGGTTATCGAGGGTGATGTGCTTGATCCACAAGGGGCACTGCTCTTTCAGTTCAACGAGCTGTTCCAACGCTACCTCGCCTATGATGGCAATAGCCAGTACTACGAGAACGAGACAGAAGCAGAGGTCAGGATCACCCTGCCCCAAGCGGGTGAGTACACCCTCACCTTCCGCATGAAAGCTGCCCAAGATACAACCCAAGGCATAAGAGAGCAGTCTCCGCCCATACAGGCAAGAGCAAGCATAGCGGCGCAAAACGGCAGTGCGCTCTTCAACCTGATGCTGGGAGTTGTGCTCTGTGTATTGGCATTTTTGCTCCGCTTTATTGGACCGATCATCTTGCATTCGGGCTTTGGGCAGGCGGTTCGGGTGTTCCTGCCGCTGTTGATCATGATCGCCGCCTTCCTCTATATTCTGTTTTAACATTGGGGATAACACATAGACATTGATTGCTGGCAAGCTATCCACATTATAAGGCATAAAGCAACGCAAATACTCCTGTAGCTTTGATGCGATTATCTCAAAGGAGTATCAAATAAAGGAAAGTCACATATGGATTTAATAGATAAGATCAAAGAAATTGCCATTAGGGCTTCCAAGCAGATCGAGATTATTCAGACTGAGGAGGCTACTAAGAGTGCCCTGATCATGCCATTTATACGTGCATTGGGGTATAATGATTCCGATCCATCAGAGGTAATCCCAGAATTTGTTGCGGATATTAGAGATAAGAAAGGCGAAAAAGTTGACTATGCTATCAAAAAAGATGACCAAATCATCATGCTAATCGAATGCAAGTGGTCTGGAGAGGATTTACAAAGCCAGCACGTCTCACAGCTACGCAGATATTTTAACTCCGTGACAGATGCAAGGTTTGCTGTACTAACCAACGGAATTTCATACCGGTTTTATTCTGATATTGATGCAGATAATATAATGGACGACAGGCCATTTTTTGAGTTCAATGTTCTGGAATTTGAGGAGCACCACATAGATGAGTTGAAAAAATTCACCAAGCAGACTTTTGCGTTGGACAACATACTGGCAACAGCACAGACGCTAAAGTATGCGGGTGCGATCAAAAAAATTCTTGAAGAGGAGCTTGAAAACCCATCAGAGGCTTTTGTTAAATTTTTTACCTCACAAGTTCTTCCTCAAGGCAAAAAAACAACAGCCTCCGTTCTGGAGCAATTTACCAAGATCGTAAAGGAAGCGAGGTTGCAATTCATCAATAAGAGGATAAAACAGAGTCTCAATTCTGCGTTGTATGGTGTTGAGGAGAGCTCAAAACTCGAGGAATCCCGTGAAGAGAATGCCGATACTTCAGAAGGAAAAGACGGCATTGTCACCACACAAGAAGAAATAGACGGATACAACATTGTTCATGCTATCCTCCATGAATTCGTAGATGTAAATAGAATTTTTATGCGAGATACGAAAAGCTACTGCGGCATCTTGCTTGATGACAATAACCGAAAAGGAATATGCAGGCTACATTTCAACTCCTCTCAGAATAAACGAATCAGTTTTGGTAATGATACAGAGCTGTTCGAAATTGACACTCTCAATGATATTTTCAAATATGCCGAACAGCTCAAGGCTGCAGTGAGCAAACATGAACAAAACCCTCTCTTATCCTGAGAGCAAGAAAGATGAAAGGTTTTTTTGGTGGGCCGGGCGGGCCGCTTTTGATTGTGGTTGGTTTGGCTTTGGCGGGGGTGTTGGTGTTTTCCTCATTTTTGGGCAATAGGGGCTGGGGCTACCCCGGGTATGGTGGCTTTTTTGCCCCGCCGATTGGGCTATTTGGGCTGTGGGGGGCCTCTTCGATCTACGGCGGCTATTATGGCTCTCGCTACGGCGGGTTTGGGCGGCAAAACGCCTACCACAATTTTGAGCGGTCTGAGTATAGCGGGCGGCATAGTCGATCGGGGGTACAGCGCAGCAGTAGCCCGTCGTTGCGGCAGGGAAGTCTGGGCAAACGGGGCGGGTTTGGCGCGGGCAAATAAGCGGGCAAATACACAAAACACACAGGCTGCCGGGCGCAAAAACAAAAATTTTGTCCATAAGAGCACGCGGCGAGAAACCCTTGTTCTGCTGGCGACCGTTTTTGTGCTGGGGGTGTGCACTCTGGTCTATGAATTGCTAATCGGCAGCGTCTCCAGCTATTTTATGGGCGATAGCGTCAAGCAGTTTTCCTTGACCATTGGCTTTTCGCTCACCGCAATGGGGGTGGGCACCCTCCTTTCTCGCTTTATCACCCGCCACTTGATCGCTAGCCTTATTCTGGTAGAGATTGCCTTGGGTGTTTTTGGAGGACTTTCGGTGCCCGCGCTCTTTTGGGCTTTTGCCAGCACCGACCTCTACTACCCAATTATGATTTTGTTTATTTTCATCACGGGTATCCTGATCGGTATGGAGCTCCCCTTGCTCGCCCGCATCATGGAGAAGCACTTTCCCCTGCGGCAAAATATCTCCAATGTGCTCTCGCTCGACTACTTCAGTGCGTTTTTTGGCGCACTGCTCTTTCCTTTTGTGTTGTTGCCTTTTTTGGGCTTGTTTCAGGCCTCTTTGTACACCGGCTTGTGCAATATAGCCGTGGGTGGCTTCAACCTGTGGTATTTCCGGCGCAAGTTGGGCTTTAGCCGTGCTCGCCTGCCCCTCCTCTTGGCTTTGGGTAGCACTGCCCTGCTGCTGTTGGGGCTGATCATAGCTGAGAGGGACTTGACCTATCATTGGGAAAATAAGGTATACGCCGACCGAGTGGTCTATGCCGAGCAAACCCCCTACCAGAAAATGGTGATCACCAAGAACAAGAGCGATGTGCGCCTTTTTTTGGACGGCAACCTGCAGTTCTCAAGCACAGATGAGTACCGCTACCACGAGCCGCTGGCGCATATCCCCGCTGCTGTCCATCTGGCGAATACCCCGAGCACAGCTCTGTCCCAAGCTTTAATCCTCGGCGGTGGAGACGGGCTGCTGGCGCGGGAGCTCTTGAAGTATCCACAACTGCTGCGGATAGTGCTGGTTGACCTAGACCCGGCTATGACCAGCCTGGCTCGCACCAATCCTCTGTTGACCCACGCCAATGGCAATAGCCTGAAGGATGCACGGGTGCAGATCATCAATGCTGATGCCTTTCATTACCTACAGCAGAGCACAGACTCATTCGATCTGATCATCGCAGACCTGCCCGACCCCCGCAACCTGAGCCTGGCCCGTTTGTACAGCAAGGCGTTTTTTCATGCCGTGCGGCGGCGGCTGAGCAGAGATGGGGTATTCGCAACCCAGGCGACTAGCCCCTACTTTGCCCCGCAGGCCTTTTGGTCAATTGTTTCCACCGTTGAATCTGTTTTTGAACGAGCCTGGCCCTACCACTCTTATCTTGCGTCTTTTGGCTTGTGGGGGTTTGTGGTTGCGGGCCATGCTAGCGCCACAGAGCCAAGCGATGCGTCTATTGCCGTACCCACCCGATTCATAGACAATGAGAGCCTCGATCGATTGTTTGTGTTTCCCAAGGACCTCAAGCCCAGAATACCGATCAAATCAAATACCCTCACAGATCCTGTGCTGATAGACTATTACCTTGACGGCTGGAGTCGCCACAACTGAGGAAAGGCGGGACGAGCGGAGAACACAAGAGAATACCAACACCACAGCTAAGATGCCATGTCTGAACAACAGCTCAAGCAAAAAATCGATAGGCTGTTCTATGATCCGCAGTCTCGATTGTACTTTCCTGGCAATGCCTTTTTGCACACCTGCATTCTGATCAATGCCTTGTGTTTAATTTTTTTGACCGTGCAAGGGATCGACCCACAGCTGGTAAGCCTTATTTTTAGGCTGGAGATGTTTACCTTTGCTATTTTTGTGCTCGAGTTTAGCGCTAAGGCCTGGTCTTGCAACTGGCGTGATCCCAGCACAGGAATCCTGCGCTCACGCCGCCACTACTTGTGTTCTTTTTTTGGTCTGATCGACTTTTTGTGCCTGCTTCCCTATGTGTTGGTGTTTCTGGAGCCCGCTTTTGAAACCGAGCTCAAACTGCTCAAGCTCTTGCGCATGCTGCTGCTGTTCAAGTTGTTCGACAGCTCGCAGTACTCGCAAATGATGCAGCTGTTTGTACAAATCGCCAAAACACGCTGGCAGCAGATTCTCTTTTCGGGGTTGTTGCTGTTTATTCTGCTGTTCTTTTGCTCTGTGATCATGTACACCCTCGAGCACCCAGTCCAGCCCGATGTGTTCCGAGATGTTCCGCACACCATGTGGTGGTCTGTGGTCACCCTGACCACACTCGGCTACGGCGATATGGTGCCGATCACTCTTTGGGGTAAAGTTTTTGGGGCTTGTGCGGCGGTTATCGGCATTGGTTTTTTTGCCCTGCCTACCGGTATTTTAGCCGGAGCCTTTATGGACGCTATCCAAAAATCTGAAGAAAAAAGAAGTACGCGCCAAGATGCCGCCATAGGGGGCATCACCCTGCGCTTGCGCCTGCCTCAATCGGTGTCTGTACAAGGGGGATTGGAGTATGTCCGCAACACTGCTCGCCTCATGCTGGAGAAGCAGGATTGGGAGGAAGTACACAGTGAGGATACCCTGCTGCGCTATAATCGGGAAGGCAGAGCGTTTTTGCTGTGCTTGTGTATACAAGAGCGAGAGGGTGCTGCCTTGCATATCTACAGCAATTCCAGCTCGCCGCAGATTGACGCTGTGTTCGGACTCTTGGAGGCTAGCATGGCTGTTGTTCCGACAGATTGAACTCCACCGGAACACGCTCTCATTCGCTAATCACACCACCAGAGGCAAAAACCACCACCCTTGCCGCCAGCACCACCCTTGCCGCCGGCAGCACCATTGCAGCCAGCACCACCATCACCACCTTTGCCGCCAGCACCTCCAGCACCGCCCTTGCCTCCAGCGCCTCCAGTACCACCATTGCAGCCAGCACCTCCAGCACCACCCTTGCCACCAGCACCTCCAGCACCACCGTTTAGCCCGTCTTCTCCGTCTTTCCCATCTGCTCCATCTGCACCACCACTGCCGCCGGCACCACCCTTGCCACCGGCACCACCACTGCCGCCAGCACCGCCCTTGCCGCCAGCACCTCCAGCACCGCCGTTTAGTCCGTCTTCTCCGTCTTTCCCATCTGCTCCATCTGCACCACCACTGCCACCGGCACCACCCTTGCCGCCAGCACCACCCTTGCCGCCAGCACCGCCCTTGCCGCCAGCACCTCCAGCACCGCCGTTTAGCCCGTCTGCTCCGTCTTTCCCATCTGCGCTATTGGTGCTTGCAAGCAGCCATACAGATGATGTGTGAGGCTGAAGCTGTGTATACTCCATGCCCTTCTTCTGGTCATATGAAACCCCATAAGAATTCACAAAGGAAAAAAGCAGAACACTACAACAAAAACAGATGAAAAATCTCAAACCTATGCTCGCCATGGTACAACTCCAAAAAGATAAAAAAAATAAAGATACGCCCTAGAACTGGACGCTATAACCCTAGTGTATCATTGTTCCCGGTTTTTTACAAATTTTTTGGAAGCTATGCCGGCTAACCTCTGGCACATGGTGCACAATATCCACCTTATACAAGGGGTTTTTTCATGCACCTTACGCAAAAGCCGCTAGTATGCTATACTTGGGCGTAATTCTGGAAATATACACACCAGTTCAAACAAAGATCCTCCATTGCGCCTATGCTCCACCATCTCAAGCCCTACAAGAGTAATCTGCTCTATGCCCTGATGCTCACGCTCGTCTGCGTGTTGATTGAGCTGAGCTTTCGCTGGTGGCACGCCAAGCTATCGGTTGCTGAACTGCGCAACAAGGAGTATTTTACGATCTCCATGCTCTTTATGTTCTTCTCCTTCCTCAAAACAAAAGTCCTGCACCGGGGGCTGCTGGGGTTGATCGGCATTTTTATCTTTGGGCAGAGTGTCCACTTCAATTTTTACGGCTATTTTGTTTTTCCCTACGAGCTGATTCTGTATACCCGCATGTTCAAAGAGGCCAATGAGAGTCTGTTTGACCTGCCGGCTGTTTTTATCGTTCCTGCCATACTGGTGTTGGTGTACGCCGCCGCTGTGATGGGCGTGTGGCGGCTGACGGCAACCCGGCAAAGGCTGCGTGCCGTTGATGTGTTGATCATTGCTTTTTTGTCCCTCATGGTATACCAGCGCAGCACCGGAGAGCGGCTGGGCGCCACCCCGAGCATTGCCAAAAGCGTGATCAAAAACTCCTTTTATGGACTGACCTATTTTTTGGGAAAAACGCTGCCTGATGAGCTATCGGGCGCCAGCCGTGTAGCGCCCTATTATCGGGAAAGCTACCCGCTGCGGGTAATGCCACAGGGTACTGACACGCCAGGTATCAATACACAGGGCAGCAGTGCTGCCCAGAAAGAGATCAAGCCCCAGACGGTGGTATTGATCATCAGCGAATCGCTGACCTCGGCGCATATGAGCCTCTTTGGCTACCAAGTTCGCCAGACCTCACCACAGCTCCAGGCTATCTCCAAGCGACGGGAAGGTTTCTTTTTTGCCAAGGAGGCGATCGCCTCGGGCATGTATACCGATACGGCTATCCCTATGCTACTTTCCATCGCCTACAAGCCTGATCCAATTCCGCAAATTGTCTCGGGGCGCAATAGTCTTTTCACCATGGCCAAGCAACAGGGGTACACCACTCATTTTATCACCACTCAGCGTCTCTCGGGTATGCAGTATGTGCGCTCGCTACTGCCCCTGCCGGCGATAGACCACTACTTTGACCCGGGTGAAGACAATGTCTCAGATGATCTTTTGTTCGAAAAGCTGCAAGCGATCGATCTGACCCGCAAAAACTTTGTGGTACTGGGTATGCGTGGCTCACACCCACCCTACAAGGATCGCATTCCACCAGACTATCGCCCCTTCGGTGAGTTGAAAGACCTGATCATTGCTTATGACACCAGTGCTGCCTACTCCGACCGTCTCTTTGGGCAGATTATCGATTTTCTGGCCGAAGAGGACCCCTCTGCTGTGCTGATCGCTACCTCAGACCATGGGCAAAATGTGCAGACCAACCGCCTGAGCAAGGGCGACTTCAACAACCCCCTCGACTATACGGTACCCTTCTTTTTTTACTCGGCTGCGATCCCTTTTCCGCAGGCCTTGCGGCAAGACTTTGAGCACAACGAGTATACCTCGCACTTTAATGTCTCACGCCTAGTTGGGCATTTTTTGGGGTATGATGTGAGCGAGGCGGATAGCTCCATGACCCGTGATACCTATTATGTCAACGGCTACGAATTGGGCGGGAATGCCGGTTTTATGACCCTTGAATTCCTGGATGGTAAAATTATCAGCCGTAAACAGCACTATTGAGGGGTGCACTACTGAGGAGGTGATCGCAGCGCAATTATACGTCTACCTCTAAAGTTATCCAGACCCTATCGTTAAGAGTAAAGCGGGCAAGACCATGAGGCATAAAAATTTATACCACTTTCTGCATAGCGTTAGATGGCATCTTTAGGATGATTGTCCCTGCCGTCTACATAACCAATATCTTTATAATCTTCAATTTTTACACCCTCAACACAAGCAATATTGAACCCATATTCTGATGGTACTGAACGCCTGCGATGATGGGTGTATATACCACATATTGAACAGAAATAATGCTGTGCTGTGTGAGTATTGAAAGTGTATTTCCTTAACTCCGATTCACCTTGTACTGCTTTTAAGTTGTTAATTGAAACCGAGGCAACTACTGCGTTCCTTTTGCTACAAATTGAACAATTACACTTGCGAAGATTTTCAAACCCGTTTGGTAAGGTTAACTCCAGCTCTACTGCGCCACAGTGACATTTCAAAATTTCTATTTTGGCCATTATGAAAATTTAGATATACAATTCCTATGGGTCAAATTTGCTATCATTTTTAGCCATTCCCACCATTCAATAGCACTTTTTGTGTAAATCATTGATTCTAATATGTTTTAGCTTCAATATAAGTACTTTGTAAGTTTTGGGCAAGGTGTTTTTAAAATCTATCCTTAGTTTTAAGGCGCAAAAAAATACCTGCCAATACCGAAAGCATAAATAGAGAGAAAAATTAAATTAACCCATTTTAATTGGGGTTCTGTTCGTAACCAAGCGCAGTAAATCCAAATCAAACAAAATGGAAAAGACAAAAACATAGTTAGTGGATACCAATCAAAAATAATTGCTATGGCGCTTAATAAACCAAGCAATAAAGCAATGTTTTTTAATAATTTTTCAGTTTTTAGAGAAATTTTAGCAGGAAACAAAACCCTAAACATCGAATTCACTACATCATCCATTTACTTTTTATCCTCAAAATCAATATTTTATGTTATTCCCACTCAATTGTGGCTGGGGGCTTGCTGGAGATATCATAGACCACCCGAGAGATACCAGCAAGCTCGTTGATAATTCGCCCCGAGACCGTCTCCACCAGCTCATAGGGCAGGCGTGCGCAGCGGGCGGTCATGAAGTCAAGCGTTTCCACTGCACGCAGGGCAATCACCCAGTCGTACTTGCGGGCATCGCCCATCACCCCTACAGACCGCACCGGCAAGAACACCGCAAAAGCCTGGCTGACTCTTTGGTACCACCCCGCTTTGCGCAGCTCGTCGATAAAAATGGCATCAGCTCGCCGCAGCAGGGCGCAGTATTCTTCCTTGACCTCGCCAAGGATACGCACCCCCAGCCCCGGACCCGGGAAGGGGTGCCGCCCCAGCATATCCGCCGGTAGCCCCAGCTCTGCGCCTATCTTGCGCACCTCATCTTTGAACAGCTCCCGCAAGGGCTCTAGCAAGCCCAGTCGCATATCGGCGGGTAGCCCACCTACATTGTGGTGCGATTTGATCACATGCGCCTTACCCGTCTCTGCCGCCGCCGATTCGATCACATCGGGGTAAATGGTGCCCTGGGCTACCCAGCGTACCTCGGGTAATTTCAATGCTTCTTCATGGAAAATTTCCATGAAAATCCGCCCGATGATCTTGCGTTTTTCCTCTGGATCGGCAATCCCCTCTAGTGCTGCCAAAAAGCGATCTGCCGCATCAACCCGCAGGATATTCAGCCCAAAGCGACCAGCGAACATATCCATCACCTCGCGCCCTTCATTCAGGCGCAACAGTCCGTTATCTACAAAAATACAGCGCAGGCGATCACCGATCGCCCGGTGAAGCAGCAGGGCGACTACCGCCGAATCCACCCCGCCCGATAAGCCCAATATCACCTGATCCTCTCCTGTCTTCTGTCGGATTTGGGTGATCGCGTCTAGAATGATCGAGCTGGGCTTCCACAGGCTGGCACAACCGCAGATCTTGCGCACAAAACGCGCCAGAATATCTGCACCCCCCTCGGTATGGGTCACCTCTGGGTGGAATTGTAGCCCATAAAGCCGCTTGTCTGGGTGATAGACCGCTGCATGAGGGCAGGTCGGCGTACTGCCCAGGTTGACAAAACCCGGCGGCAGCGCGCTTACCTGATCTCCGTGGCTCATCCAGACATTGAGCCTTTGCGAATCCTCAGCAAACAGATCGCATTCATTCTGCTCAAGGCGTAAACTAGCCTGCCCAAACTCACGCTTGTCGGCTGGCTCCACTCGCCCACCAAGCTGTTGGATCAAGGTCTGCAAGCCGTAGCATATGCCCAAAATAGGTACCCCCAGTTCTAAAACTTCTGGGGCAAGCTGTGGCGATTGGGCGCCTTGCACCACGCTTTCTGGTCCGCCAGAGAGAATGATCCCTTGCGGTGAAAATTCGTGCAGGCGATTGGGGTTTATGCTCCAGCCCATGATCTCGCAATAGACGCCGCACTCGCGAACCCGCCGGGCGATCAGCTGGGTGTATTGCGAGCCAAAGTCTATGATCACGATTTTGCTTTCGTGAATGTTTGCTGGCATAGCCAATCTGCTGCTATAGGGGAAAGGAGCTATAAGAACTCTAGTTCGCCGGCACTCGTCAGCCGGCGGTAGTAGCAGCTCGGGTGGGGGATGCCTTGCTCATCGCAAACGTGGCAGGCGCCCTGCCCCTCTAGTCGTGCCAGATACAAGATTGAGTTTTGCTCGCAGTTGATGCGCACCTCCACCAGGTGCAGGCGATTGCCCGAGCTTTCGCCCTTGACCCAGAGGCTATTGCGTGAGCTGCTCCAAAAGGTGACCAGTTTGTGTTTGAGCGCATGGGCTAAGGCTTGCCTGTTGACATACCCCAAGATGAGCACCGCCTTGCTCTCTGCTTCTTGCACCACTGCCGGTATTACCGATTCTCCGGTGGCTAGCACCGAATGCAATTTTTCAAAGTCGAGGTGTTGCTGGCGACCATGCTCCAATTCGTAATTCGACATGAATATAGAGGTTGACCTTATTGTTTGTTTCTCTTTAGTTTACAATGCTTTACATACATAATGACAATCTAACATCTTAAATGTCAGGTTTCAGTTCCACCGGTAAACTATGGGGTAAATAACCTTAATTGACTCTCAAAAGATTCGATTCTTTTCTTTGCTAGTTGGCAATATTCATTACTAATATCAATACCAATATATTTTCTATTTAATTGAAGAGCTGAAATACAAGTTGTGCCGCTCCCATTCATTGGATCGAGAACAATATCGCGCTCATTTGTCCAAGATATTATATGATCCCTTGCTAATGCACAGGGAAATGGTGCGGGGTGTCCCTTTGCCTCTTGATCTTCTGCCTTCTTGCCAACCACATACTCCCAAATATTCCCTTTAATTTTATTTTTTTTAACAGGACTGGCTATTTTTTTTCGTTTTTGTGTGCCTTTATTATAATTTTTATATGTAGTGCCATTGAGTTTAAGTCCGGCATGTAAACAATCAACCTTTATTGGATTATGAATTTTAACTTGTCCCTTACTGAATACAAACATGTAGTCAAAAACGTTATTATATCGTTTGCGATAAATCTGAGGAATTGGGTTTGTTTTTTGGAAAATCATAGTATCGTGTAAATTGAAGCCAATTTCAATGAAATGCAGAGACTGCCTAAAACTGCTTCCTGTTTCAGAGCCTTTAATGGTGGAATCGCCAACTACCCAGACAACAACACCGCCTGGCGCAGTTATTCGATAAAGCTGTGCGGCAATATCCTCGAATGGAAATGTGTATCCGTTGTAATTTCTTAGGTTATCGTAGGGGGGGATGTAAGAGTAAGAGAAACAGAATCTGCATCAAATAGTTGCATTATTTCAACACAATTTCCCTGAATTATTGTATTTATAAACTTATCCATTAGCTTATGTTATTTTGAACAGTGTGCCACCTGAGATAGACTGAATTGTTTGTACCTTATTTTCAATGTTTTTCATTCTTATTATTTCCTGCAAGGCTTCGTCATGTTTCATCCTCATTATTCTTTCTCTCTCTGAAGCAAAGTATTTCAATTCCTCTGATTTTGCAATTTCTATTGATTCTGCTAGAGCTTCTTTTTCAATACACCAGAGTCCTTCGAGAACTTTTGAGTAGCTCAGAATAGTTTTATTTATGGCTAACCAGTAATCTACTGCACTTTTGGAGGGGTTTAATCTTGCGACAGTCTTAAACACTTCGTGTAGAAGTTCTTGTGCATTACCATTTCCTTCCTCCATTGCATAGTTTACTAAAAGTGATAGATGAGAATATGTAAAAACACAGACATTGCTTATACATGATTGATGGTATATCTGGCTAGAACGACTGGGTAGTTGGTAAATCGGACAAACAATCATTGCGTAAGGTTTTCCGTGTTTCCAGCTATCCATTGCTTGAACTTTGAAGTCTTTTTGATTCTTTGCAGTTCTACTCAATCGAAATACTTTTGCATCAGCAACAAAACTATATTTTTCTGCAAAAGCATCAACATCAGCAACACCTGACCTTTCATCTAGTATAACACTTTTAAGCCCCATACTTTTATAGGCAAAACACAAAAGGTTATCGGTGTATTTTGAATATAACTTTTCCTCACTAGAATCGTGATGATAGCATTTAGGGGTATTACTACAAAGACGTAAATGGTCTATGAGAGTAGCTATTCCGTGTTTTTCTATCGATTCACCAATTCTATTTTCAATTTTTATTGCTTCGTTTGCAAAATTACCACCCAATTTTTGAATATCAGAAACCCAATTACGCCTTATATTAATTGCATTCTTTGATATTTTTCTCATCATTATATTTGTAGTCATGTGTCCTAACCAAACCGCATAGATTATTTGATGCTAGCCGCTTTGTTTCTGAGGGTGAACCCTAACATTTTCAATGTTAGGTGTCGCATCCATATATTTTTGGTAGTGTTTTTCAAGAGAGGGTGCCGGAAAAGTACTGTTCTAGACGCTCTAAAATTGGCAGGCGATCCCGCATAGGATCAAAAAAAACACCAGATTCTGCAATACCCCTCTCTTGTGTGTTCTCAGGTAAACCACGCAAAAAGACATAGTGCACCCCGCCAAAATGCTCGGCATAGCTATAGCCGGTCATATTTTGTGTCAGATACTTATGCAGCGCAAGGGCATAGAGCGTGTACTGGAGGGCATAAGCCCGCTGCTGCATCACCGGTAATAGGTTTTGCGGGAGGTAGTCGCTTTGCTGCTCCAGCGCATTGCTCTTCCAATCAATGATATAAAATTTATGCTGGTAGCGCGCCACCAGATCGATAAACCCATGAAAAAATCCGCCCTGAAAAGATTCGCTCTTGCTCGCTAGCGGCACCGACTGCCAAGTATGGTAGAAGAGCTGCTGGAATGGGTTGTCTTCTGTGGGGGGCGCAAAGAGTTCTGGCGCGGGATGGTCGCTCTCTTTGCAGGGAAAGTAGAACTCCATTTCACGTAGGCTGGTATCAACAGCTGGGTCGCTCAGGTGAAAACAGCCGCCCTTGCCATCGGGCAAGCGCGCGTGTAGTGCCCGCTCGATCATCTCCACCGCCGGTTGTTGTAGCTCGGGGGCAAAGCCATACTCGGCGAGGCCGCTGCCAACCTTTTCTTGCAACAGAGCGCTATTCGTATCGGCAAAGGCAAGCTGCTCGAGTATCTGGTGGAAAAATAGCCCGCTCTGCGTGCCGGCAGGAAAAAGTGGTGCCTTATCTGCTGGTTGGGCAGAACTCAGGTCTGCCGGGGGGTCTGCGGAGGGCAAGTTGGGCTGCTGTTCGTGGACATCAATTTTTTCTGATTCTTGGGAGGATAGGAGAAGGGCACTTTGGTGCAGTGCGCCGCTAAAACTGAGCAGCTTCCAGCGTGTAAAATTGACCTGCGGTAGCGCGCTGGCAGGTGGCGGGGGCTTATAGTCGCTATATGCCGCCCTCTCTGCCGAATTGCCGAGTGTTTGCCGATCCTCCTCTGTTAATCCTTCAATGTACTGCAAGGCGAAGCCGGGTTTGTCGAGCACGGCGCAGAAATCATCATATCTGGGCTGTTGTATGGTTTTGCCAAAGAGGGCACGGCTAAACGCTGATCCTATTGTTTTGAAATTTCCCCAGAGTAGGATACAGGTCTTGGCGGCACGGGTGAGGGCAACGTACAGCAGGCGGTTCTCCTCGAGTTGCTCCTCCTGCTGTGCCAAAGCCAAGTAGTGCGGCTCTTCTTCAAAGGCGGCGCGCATATCTCCAAACTGGTGGTCATGAAAAATAACCGGGCCATAAGCGTTTTTTTTGGGTTCGGAATGGCCGGACCAGAGAAAGGGGCAGAACACCAGCGGAAACTCCAACCCCTTGCTGGCGTGGATTGTCATGAGCCGTACGGCCTTGGTCTGTGCCGATACCCGTGCGGCGTAGTGTTCTGTGTTTCCCTGTCTTTGCGCAAACCGCCGCAGTGTGGGGATGAGCTGGTCGACTGGATAGGCATTGGGCGGGCGGGACAACCGATCCTCTTGCTCTGCTACCAGTTCTAGGCAATGCTGATAGTTGGCTATAGCCTGTTCACCTTGTTGGGAGCTGGCCAAGCGCTCGGCTACGCCCTCACTGGCGTAGAGCAGTGCCAGCAGCCGTGCCGCTCCTTTTTCCGCATATACCGCCTGATAGCGCAGAAAATCTTCTCGGTAGCCTTGCAGTTTCTGTGGGGCAGTTTGCAGCTCTAGTATATCTTTCGCTTTGAGACCAAAGAGGGCAGAGGAAAGGCTACGCAAGAGGGCTCTCTCGTCTTTTGGGTGGGCTAGGGCGGCAAAAAAGTATTCGATTCCCTCCAGCTCTCTAGAATCGAGCACCGATCGACTTGCCTTCTTTTCCAGGCAAGAAGGCACGCCCAGATCACGCAGAGCCTCGTGCATTAGTGCCGTCTGATCGCCTGTTCTGACCAGCACGGCTATATCCCCCGCCTCCAGCGGCTGCTCTCCTAAAAGCGTTTTGCCCTGCTGCGCCTCATGCAAGAGCAAGGCGATGCGATCGGCGGCGATGCGAGCGGCAACCTGCTCTGATTGGTCTTTTTTCTTGGAAGCCAGCTCCTCCAGATCGCCATAGTACCAGAGCTGAAAGCTCGCCTGGGGCACACCATCGCAGATCAGCGGGGTATCTGTTGCCTCCTCTGGGGTTTGTGAGGGCACAAAGTTGATTCCCGCCGATTCTGGTGTGTGCGCACTGCCAAAAAAAATTGGATTTTGCAGGAAAATATGGTTTACAGATTCGCAGAGTTGCGGGTCGGTACGGTAATTGGTGAGCAGTTGAAACTGTGCGCTGCTCGGAATGCTCTGCTTAGCCTTAAGGTAGACCTGCAGATCGGCACCACGGAAACGGTAGATCGACTGTTTTGGGTCGCCAATGAGGAACATACGGCGGTGTTTCTCAGCACTATTTATGCTGCTACTGCTACTGAAGAATGTTTTGAAAATAGCATATTGGATCGCATCGGTATCCTGAAACTCATCGATCAGAGCCACGCTGTAGGACTGCTGCACCTCGGTTATCAAGGCTGCACGCCGAGACCGATCGCCCAGGGTGCGGTGCACGCTCAGCAGCATGTCATCATAGCTTAGGGCGTGCATGCTGCGGCGCTTTTTTTCTTCTTGCTGGCGCATATAGCGGCAATAGTCGAGCACAGAGTCTCGGGTGCACTGCTGGTAGACCTGCCACAGCTGTCCACAGAGCTCAAAAAAATCATGCTGGGGAAGCTCTGCTGTGCCCGAGGCTTTTTCCGCCATTACCTCTGGCAGGAAATACTCGATGATCTTATAATTGAGCACGAAAAGGCGGTAGAGGGGAGTATCGGCTGCATCAATGAATCCAGCAAGAAAGATTTTAATTTTGGCTATACGTTTGAGGTTATCTGCTGGCCTATAAGAACTGCGCTTGAGAGCAGGGTGCGTATCCATGATCTCACGGACTTCCTCGAGGCTATGCCGCAAGAGCCGGGCGTTCTTATGGCAGAGGGTAAAAAAGTGTTCTATTCCCTCTAGCACCCCTCCTGAGGGAGCTGGAGTAATCCGAATGCCGGGGTAGTTGGTGATTTTTTGGTATTCTTTGAGCAATTTTTCGTGTGTTTTGAAACAAGAATGGAAAAATGCGCTGGTGGCTGCACTCTGGGCATTCATCTTGCGCCAATAGTTGGCACTGAGTTCTTGACGCAAATGGGAGAGTGCCGTATCTTCGATCAGGTCTTGCCGGATCGGTGTCTGGGTTTCCAGCGGGAAGCGTTGCAAACACGCTGTGCAGAAGCTGTGGATCGTATAGATCGGAATATCCTCAAAACGCTCAAGCGCATCGGCGATAATCCGCTGCGAGAGGCCTTGCTCTGCACTGATATTTGTGCCTTCCAACAGCAGTGTGCGCCGCTCTTCTTGCAGGCGTCTGAAAACACGCCCCTTGAGCTCCTCGCAAGCGGCAGTGGTGAAGGTTGCCATGAGTATGCGCTCGGGCAGGTGCCGCTCCTCGAGCAGCAGGCGCAAAAACAGCTCGACCAGGGCGTAGGTCTTGCCGGTACCGGCATTTGCTTCTAGCAGGCAATCACTCGCCGGAAGAGGGGTGCTATGGACATCAAAGGGGTGGAGTGCACTCACGATCCAGCCGAGTTTACGGGATTGAGACAAGCGGCGATTGAGGCAGCCGAGATTGCCTCGTATAGGGTAAAAGGATCCGAGGTTGGTGCCCCCAAATCATGCTCAAAACGCCCTTGAGCACTGCTACTGGTGGTGCTATCCTGTTTTTCTTGCGCCTCGCTGAGGTTCGAGCGAAAGATCCCGGCCGCAGAAACCGGCAAAAAATCCTCGTAGACCAGGGGAGTAGCCACCACCAGATCCGCCTCCAAGAGTTGGCTTGTATCTGTGCAACTATGCGGCTCTTCTGGGTCTTTGAGGCGGTACTCAAAGTAGGCTAAGCCTTGCTCGATCAAGGCGTCTTGGGTATCGGGAAAGTCGGCAAATACCGCTTGCAAGCATTGGGTATACTCAGCGGCGTTTGAGCCATCGCCAGCGGGGAGTATCTGAGAACGCACCCGCTCCAGGCACCGATCATAAAGCCTGTGCCCTTTGGGGGTTAGGGCTGCGCCACGCTGCTCTATCTCGCCAAAGCGGGCCCGGTGGGTACCCTGCTCTTTCTGTTGATCTGCACCCTGCCTTCCCCCTGTGGGGAAGCGGATAGATTCGCTGATGGCATGAAATGAGGTTTGCCGCAGGAGAATGCCGCACTGGCGGCGCGGTGGACCCTCGATTACCGCCTTTGGGCTCATGCCCCGCTCGGGCATGAGGGCTTGGCACTGGTCTATGTCGAGAGTGCGGGGGGTGAGATGGTTTATGTGCGGACCTTGAAAAGAGGCTATATCGGCGATGAGAGGGTGGGCGGCGTATAGGGAACTATACAGCTCTTGTTCGACGAGAGCCTGATCATGCCACTGGAAGGTCAGCAGAATTTCGTTGATAAACTCTGGAACCTGTGCCTCGGTTAGCCCCCCCTGTTGCTGGGCACAGTCTATCAGCTCTTGAGCACGCAGCGAGATAATGCTCCGCTGCTGCAAGACCTGCTGCACCTCAGCCTGCAAGGCGGGATCGGCTATGCACTCAACACGCAAGAGCGAGGTAAAGACCCGAAAGGGATTGATCGACAGCTCATCTCGTGTGAGCGGGCGGAAGGCGGTGGAGTGGACCGGGATACCCGCTGGCACCAAATCGTAATAGCCCACCGGATACATGCCCATAACCGCAAATGCCTTCCGGATGGACTGCAATTCCTCAGCAGAACCTAGGCGTATGGCACCGTGGCGTTCCCCGGAAATTCGAGCCAAATTATCGCTCTGTTGCAGGTGATCGCACTGCTTTGGGTTTGCGGCGAGGTATGCTGTGTTGGTGGTGTGCACCAGATCAAGCAGTTCCTTGTAGAGTGGGACCTCCTGTTGGTACATACCCGACATAGCAGCAGAAAATTCTCTGCGAATGATCGAACAGGGAATAAAAGAGGGCGTTGCCATGGTAAACCTCGGTGGTATTCGAAATATATCAAATAGGGAGCAGCGGAGCTATGCGCTCAGTTCGGCAATCTCTTGGAGCGCTCTTCAATGCGCTTGACCGCTGCTACGACTTCTATGGGTTCATTGACCATGGGAGACGTGGTCAGCAAGGAAATAGCCTGTTTTAATGCTTCCACGTGAGAGCTCCAGTTGCGGCAAAACTCCTCTAGGCTATCCTCTCGTAGCAGTACAGAGATGATCTCATCGGTGACATTATTCAACAGCTGGGAACGCCTTTTAGTGTTTTTGCTGTTAGCCTGGAGCTTTTGCAGCTCGCTGGCGGTAGATAACACGGCAATGTAAGAGCGCATACGCGCCACCATGGGGGTAGCTTCCAGCGTGCTTGGTCTGCCTTGCTCGCGTAGTCTATTCCACTTTTTCTGGTTCCCGTATTTGAAGGTGAGGGAAAGCTTACACAAAAAATATAAAACAGCCAAAACACTGCCGACGGCTAAGCCTATGACATAGGCATCCAAGGTTGTGTTAAAGAAGACGGGAAGGTAGACAACCATTGTACTCTCTATGACCTCTAATCCCACTTATTCTCCGATGGGGTTTCTGTGTTATATCGCATACCTGATTACATACACCTCAAAGTATACGACAAGCTTCTCTAAAAAGCAAGTATTACCGGCACTGCACCCCGATCAAGAAGACGCACAATAGAGCCTTTGCTCTGCAGAATAGCCCATAATCCATTCGAGCACTACCCAATACCACCAAAAAAATGTAGTATGAAGACAAAAGCATGTCCTGACTGCAGATACCTAACCATGAGCTTTAGCATTATCTCGGGCGAAAATTTTCAGCCCGCCTCCTCTAATTTTTCTGAGCGTGTGGCACCCTCGCACGATGTGCCAGCACAAGTATCTAAAATTATTGCCCAAGTCCGCCACAGCGGAGATCTTGCCTTGCACGAGTACACCCAAACCTTCGATGGCGTGGACTCTGCGCATTTGCGTGTTCCAGCAGAGCGGATAAGAGCAGCCCTGCAGCGTCTGGACCCAACCCTGCGCCATACCTTTGAGTTGGCTATAGAGCGTATAGGCCGTTTTCACCAGCGTGATACCCTCTCTTCTTGGGAAGAGACAGACCAGACCGGCTGCACCCTGGGGCAGCAGGTTATGCCCATAGATCGAGTGGGTATCTACATTCCTGGTGGTCAGGCGATCTATCCTTCAAGCCTGCTGATGAACGCTATCCCAGCCCAGGTGGCTGGTGTGCCCTCAATAGCGGTGGTCTCTCCTCCACAAAAGAGCAGTGCGGCAGGGGGCGGTGGGGAGCCGCACGAGCTTATCTTGGCGACTTGCGCCCTTTTGGGGTTAGATGAGGTGTACGCCGTGGGCGGCGCACAAGCGATCGCAGCCCTCGCCTACGGCACAGAGTCTATCCCTGCTGTTTGCAAGATCACTGGGCCGGGTAATGCTTATGTGGCTGAGGCAAAACGGCAAGTTTTCGGAGAAGTGGGCATAGATTCGGTTGCTGGTCCAAGCGAGGTTATGATTTTGCACGATGATCCAAGCGTTCCGGTGGACTATCTGCTGCGTGATCTGCTGGCGCAAGCCGAGCACGACGAAAATGCCTCTGCGGTGCTCTTGACCACCTGTGTGGAGACTGCTCACAGCCTGGTCGCCAGAGCAGCAGAAGTGATACCCGGGCTACCAAGGCGCAATATCATTGAGGCGGCGGTAGGCAACAATGGAAAAATTGTGCTCTTGGAGAGCCTGGATCAGGGTATCAAGATAATCAATCGCTGCGCCCCTGAACACCTAGAACTGATGACTACAGATCCGGATATTGTGGCAAAAATACGCAATGCTGGTGCTATATTCGTGGGCACATGGTCGACCGAGGCCCTTGGTGATTATCTGGCCGGACCCAACCACACCATTCCTACCGGTGCCTCCGCCCGTTATGCCTCGCCATTGACTACCAGAGATTTTCAGAAGCTAAGCTCTGTTTTGCACTATTCAAAAGAGGCTTTTCTCCAACAGGCTCCAGCAGCGATCCGTTTTGCCGAAGCAGAGGGGCTGTATTCTCATGCCGCCTCGCTTCGGGTTCGCCTGGAGGATTAGTGCTAAAGTTTTTCTCTCATCTGCTCATCACGGCTGAAATGATCTCCAAACAGGAGCCTGTGCTATGATGTTCGACCGTCGTCTCCTGGAGAACTTTGATTGGGTGTTATTGACCCTACTGCTCTTGATTGCCAGCATGGGCATAATCACCCTCTATTCGGCGAGCCAGAGCTTTGGCGGCGAGCAAAACTTTTTCCTCAAACAGGCGATTTGGCTGCTATTGGGGCTGGGAGTGCTGCTTTTTACCGCTATGCAAGACTTTCGCTGGCTGGGAAAAATATCTCTGTTGTTGCACCTGGGGGTTGTTGTTTTGTTGGTGTTGGTGCTCTTCTATGGCGTTGGTGGACCCGGATCGCCGGTGCGTCGTTGGCTTGCGGTGGGAGGATTTTTTATCCAGCCCTCAGAATTCGCCAAGTTTACCCTGATCCTCTATTTGAGCCACTACTTTCGCAGTTCTCGCAAAATTGGCGACCTTGGTTGGAAGGAAAGCGTGTGGCCCATCTTGGTGACCCTGGTGCCTTTTGCGCTCATTTTGATGCAGCCTGATCTGGGGACGGCTCTGCTCTTGCTGTTTATTTTGATTCCAATTCTCTTTTATGCTGGTATCGCCTACCGCTTGCTCCTGATTGGTTTTCTGGCGGTGTTGGCTACCCTGCCAATTGTCTGGTTTTTTGTGCTCAAACCCTACCAGAAAGAGCGTATACTGACCGTCTTGAACCCCGAGTTGGACCCACTGGGCGCCGGATACCACATTATCCAATCAAAAATAGCCTTGGGAAGCGGCGGATTTTTTGGCAAGGGTTTTTTGCAAGGTTCGCAAACACAGCTCAACTTTTTGCCGGCACGGCATACCGATTTTATCTTTGCGGTCTTTGCCGAAGAATGGGGTTTTATCGGGTGCTTTGTGCTGCTGAGCTTGTACTTTTTTTTTATTTTTTGGTGTCTTGTATACGTTGGCAAAACCAAAGATAGATCAGGGACTATACTCTCTGTTGGGGTCACCTCGATCATAGCCTCGCATACGCTGATTAACATTGGTATGGTGAGTGGCGTTTTGCCCATAGTGGGCATGCCCTTACCCTTTTTTAGCTATGGTGGATCCTCCATGATTTCTATGATGTTTGGGGTAGGAATGCTGATGAGCGTTCGCATTCGCCGATTCTTATACACCTGAGCATCTCTGTTTCTTTTTGCAGCAGAACTTCCATGACCTATGAAAATATCCAAAAATTAGAGGCAGAGCTACTCGTCGAGATCGAAAAAATAGCGCGCCTCCGCCAGCAGATGCAGGGGGTGATTATCGGGCAACACAACATGATCGAAAGGGCGATCATGGCACTCATTGCCGGCGGGCACCTCCTCCTAGAGGGCTTGCCTGGGTTGGGCAAAACCCTCGCCGTCAACGCCTTGGCGCAAAGCGTGAAGACCCAGTTTACCCGCATCCAGTTTACCCCAGACCTCCTCCCAGCAGATCTGGTCGGCACCGATATCTACGATTCTAAGGCAGAGACTTTTATTCCC
This sequence comes from Nanipora kamurai, assembly GCA_036872915.1. Classification (NCBI taxonomy): domain Eukaryota; kingdom Metazoa; phylum Cnidaria; class Anthozoa; order Scleralcyonacea; family Helioporidae; genus Nanipora; species Nanipora kamurai. The sequence goes on along the minus strand of JBAHVQ010192982.1, from coordinate 6,978 downwards.
CGCAAGGGACCACTCTTCTCCAACATAGTCCTCGCTGATGAGGTAAACCGCGCGCCAGCCAAGGTGCAAAGCGCATTGCTAGAGGTAATGCAGGAGAAACAAATTACCTTTGGCGGCACCACCTACGCCTTGGAATTTCCCTTTTTGGTGATAGCCACACAAAACCCGCTCGAACAAGAGGGCACCTACCCCCTTCCTGAGGCGCAAATTGATCGCTTTATGATGAAGGTGCGCTTGGATTACCCCAGTTTTACAGAAGAGGTGGCTATTTTGGGGGTTGTCTCCTCGTTTCAGCATAACCCCCAGGTCGAGCCGGTGCTTGAGGTCTCCGACCTTCGCCGATTGGCTGGGCTACGAGAGCAGATCTATGTTGATGAGAAAATACGCCACTATATCGCTGCTTTGGTCCATGCTACTCGCCATCCGGCAGAATATAACCTAGAGTCTTTGGCGCCGCTGGTCGATGCTGGGGCATCACCACGAGCTTCGATTGCCCTGCTCATCTGTGCACAGACCGCCGCCCTTCTGGCCGGTAAGGGCTATGTTTCACCCCAAGATGTTAAGGCGGTAGCGCCTGATGTTTTGCGCCACCGCCTCAGGCTTTCCTACGAAGCCGATAGCCATGAGATGGACGCCGATGCCATTATAGCAGAGATTTTAGCCGCCGTTCCCGTTCCCTAACTTGCGTGGAATTCATGCCGGAACAAGGGCGATCACTTGGCTTGAGGCTTGGGTATTGTTTCACGTGAAACAGTGTTCCTGTGCTCTAGCATTTTGGGTTGACCCTTGGCAGGGCTGCACTAACCAGCAACCATGGACTATACCCCCTCGGTTCTGTTTGTGAAGAAGTTTTCTGGGGTATCACACCCAGGGTTTAGTTTTGCAGTGGAGAGGGAGTATCATGCAGGCGGGTTGCAGACACGAGAATAGGCTGCACAAAGGTGTTGCTGTTTGTGGGGACCCTGTATATCCCAAGTGAGCACAATGGAATTTCTGGAGATGCTGAGCTGGGCGGTGTAGGTGTCTTCACCACAGCGGTGGGCTTGTTCTGCTTTGCAGTATCCTTGGTGCAGCACAGTGGGCAAGGAAAACTCGCAGAGTGCCTGCGGGTCTGCGGTACCATGGCGGGCGTGGGATAAAAGCAAGCTCTCCGCTGTGGGATCGTATCGCCAGAGGAAGGCGTTGGTGTAGCTATACCCAGAGGCTCTCCCTTCTCCACCTCCCAGGGTATTCCACCTCCCGCTTTCTTGCCAGAGCAGTCCGGTAGCACTCTGGGTGCGGGGCTGCACCACTCCCAAGCCTTGCATATGCTGATTCGGCTGGCGGCAGTCAAGCCGTACAGAGACAACCTGCTCAAACAGCTTCGGCAGACCGCTATTCATACCATTTTAGAGCTGAGCACGAAATGCTGCGGCCACACGCTCTGCGGTGATTCCAAAATGCACGTACAAGTCTTGATAGGGTCCCGATTCACCAAAACTGCTCATACACACCGAAATGCCGGTAGGTCCAAGGATAGCCCCCCAACCCAGGTCTACCCCCGCCTCAACGACAACCCGTGCTCCTGCAATGAGCAGCTCTTTCTGATACTCTGCCGGTTGCTGCAAAAAAACTGACAGTTCTGGCACCGAAACCACCTGAGCCAGATATCCATCTTCGGCCAGCAGCTGCTGCGCCTCACAGGCGATGGATACCTCGCTCCCAGAGGCGAAAATAGAGCCGCGCGCTTGTCCTCTTTTCGTCGCTGAAATCACATAAGCTCCCCGTGCACACCAGTTTTTTTCGGTATAGCTGGTTCGCAAGGCCGGCAGACCCTGGCGTGAGAGGGCTATGATCGAGGGGGTTCTGGTTGCTTGAAGAGCGAGTTGCCAGCATTCAAGGGTTTCGATGGCATCGCAGGGGCGGAATACATTCAAGTTTGGTATAGCCCGCAGAGAAGCGAGGTGCTCGACAGGCTGGTGGGTTGGACCATCCTCGCCCAAGCCAATCGAATCGTGCGTCATCACATAAATGACCCGTTGCTGCATCAGAGCAGAAAGCCGGATTGCCGGGCGGCAGTAGTCGCTAAAAACAAGGAAAGTCCCGCCATAGGGGATACAGCCCTTATGCAGCGCCATGCCGTTCATCACCGCCGCCATGGCGTGCTCACGCACCCCATAATGCAGGTATGTCCCGCTAAAGTCGGTGTTGCTGATCACCTTTTGATCCCTGGTCTTGGTCAAATTCGAACCGGTTAAATCGGCTGAACCGCCGATCAGATGCGGGATAACCGGGACAAGCGCCTCCAAGGCTTTTTGTGATGATTGCCGTGTAGCCAGCTTGGGCTGTTCTTGGGCTAAGACTTGCTTCTGCTCTGCAATGACTCCTGCTAGCTCATCGGGGAGTTTGAGGGTGTGTGTTTGTAAGAACGCAGTTTTGTGCACAGAGTTGCCTAAGCGATCTTGCCAGGCGTGATACTCTGCTAGGGATTTGGTGGATACCAAGTTCCAGTCGTTCTGCACATCTTCGGGCACCTCAAACGGCGCAGAGTGCCACCCCAGGGTTTCGCGGAGCCGCTGGACTTCCTCTGCTCCTAGCGGTGAGCCGTGGGCGGCGGCGGTGCCTTGTTTTTTGGGGGCGCCAAAGCCTATGGTAGTTTTGCAGACCACCAGAGCAGGCTTATCAGAGGAGCGAGCTTGGGCTATAGCCGCATGGATTGAGGCATGGTCGTGTCCGTCGCAAGAAAACACATCCCAACCAGAGGCCAAAAACCGAGCCTGCTGATCATCGCTGACGGCCAGGTCGGTTGTGCCATCAATGGAAATGCTATTATCATCAAAGAGGACTATAAGTTTGCTCAAATTCAGGTGTCCCGCCAGCGAAATGGCCTCATGGCTGATACCCTCCATCAGACAACCATCTCCCACCAGAGCATAGGTGTAATGGTCGACCAACTCCGCCCCAAAGCGCTCTGATAGGATTCGCTCCGCAAGCGCCATACCCACTGCGTTTGCCAAGCCCTGCCCGAGGGGTCCGCTGGTGGTTTCTATTCCCTCCGAATAGCCGTATTCTGGGTGCCCAGCGGTGGACGCCCCCAACTGGCGAAAGCTCTGCAACTGTTGTACAGTACAGTCTGAATAGCCGCTCAGGTGCAGCACCGCATACAAGAGCATGGAGCCATGCCCCGCCGAGAGCACAAACCTATCTCGATCTAGCCAGTTTGAATCTTGTGGATTAAATTTGAGAAAGTCGGCAAAGAGCGTGGTGACCACATCGGCCATACCAAGCGGTAGCCCCGGGTGTCCCGATTTAGCCTTGTCTACAGCATCTGCCGATAGCATCCGTATGGCATTGGCCATTTTTTTACTGTTTCTTGTGTTCTCTTGTGTAGATTGCATAGTGTAGGTTTTGTGTAATATGATGCCAGACTATCTTGCTCAAGCCGTCGAGCGCATACCTATAGCCGCAGCACTTGATGGAGACTTCACTTGGATCGATGTGCGCTCCCCAGCCGAATATGCCCTTGGTTCGGAGGCGCAAGCCCATTCCATCCCTATCTTCAATAATGAAGAGCGGCAAGTCATCGGAATGCTGTACAAGCAAATGCACCCTAGCACAGCGATCACAGCTGGTTATACCTTTGCCCGCAATAGGCAGTCAGCCCTAGAGTCCGCTCTGACCCGTGCCTATCAGGATAAACCTCTGTTGATTTTTTGTGCCCGTGGTGGCTACCGTTCTAAGGCTGTTGTAGCACTCTTGAATAGTTTAGGCTATCCTGCCTATCAACTCAAGGGGGGGTACAAGGCACTGCGAAATTATACGCTGGAATACTTTGAGTCCACCGCACTGCGTTATATTTGCCTGCATGGGAAGACCGGAGTGGGAAAAACGCAGCTCCTTGGACTTTTGCCCAATGCGCTTGATTTGGAAGAATGCGCCGGGCACCGTGGCTCGCTTTTTGGTGCTATCGGGAAAACACCGGCCACACAGCGGTGGTTTGAGGCGCGCCTCTTGCGCCAGATGAAGGGCTTAGACCACACAAAGCCGGTATTTATTGAAGCAGAGAGCAGTACAATTGGTGCTGTGCACATACCCTCAAATCTATTCCACCAATTTCAGAATACTCCGCATAAGGTGCTACTAGAGGCAGACCTCGCTATACGTGTACAACGCCTGCTCTGTGAATACCAGCCGCAAGAGTGCAACCGTGCAGAGCTCTTGGCGGCGGTTATCCAGCTTAACTCCAAGCTTTCTGGAGCCACCAGCACAACACTACAAAGCCTTCTCCAAGAACAGCGGTTTACCGAGTTTACCGAAATGCTGTTGCTTGAATACTATGATCCGCTCTACACCCGCAAAATACGCCGTGTGCGCTATGCCCACAGGCTAGGTTGTGCAGATCTGCCAAGTGTGGTACAAAAATTGGTATCTATGGCAGCGGATATCTCCACAGCACGCCCTAAACCTCTGACCAAGACTACACCATGAAATTGAAAATTGTCGCCTATGCCATGCTGGCACTAGCCTTAATTTTGAACCTCGCCCGATCCTCTTTTGAGGCAGCACTCGGGGGTATGCTCTGCGGAGAAGACTACTTGCAGCCGGTCAAGGGAGCACTCAAGGAAGAGTCCTGCGGATTTAATCTTGATGGCTATATCGGGACGGTGAGCTTGATCTGTTTTGCCGCCGCCGTCACCATATTGAGCCTGAACATAGTGCTCTCGATAGTGCGGCGCGCTAATTCTTAGCCTAGCACCGCTCCTGTGCTGTAATCATGCTTGGCTTGATGGCAGTCTTTGACTACCGAGATCGCTGATATTTACCCATAATCCCAGATATTCCCCAAGGGGAATCGGCGGCGATGCTCTTGTATCTGCTCTATTCTCTGGGGCATATTCTTTACATCGCGCTCCAAATTTTGTACTCTATCCAGCAACAGACTAGAACACTTACACTCGGCATCTTCCAATAGATCTATCTTGCCCTCAATGCTTGTATCTGCTGCCTTGAGGAGTGTGATCTCCTCCAATAGAGCTTCTTCCCTCGCCTCGAATATCTGCACAATTTCTGCCCTGATCAAGTTCACAAACTTGGCGGGTATATCAGGCATCTGGTCTTGCCCTGCTACGGTACCACTGGCGATACCCTGATCCTGCTCTGCTCTTCTTTGAGCGGCTTCTGCCCTCTGTGCCCTGCGTTGTTCTGCCCGTATTTGCCCGGACAGCCTGTATTTTTTAGGAGGTTTGGATTTTGTTTTGCTCTGCGCTAAGACATCATTAAACCCTAGACCGGCCGGATCAGTTGGTATCTCCTCGGTTGATGGCGATTGCCGCCCTACTCTTATCTTGTTTTTGTCTTGCGGTAGTACTACCGGATCGGCTTTTCGTTCTGCATATTCTCTCCTCCTGCCCTCCGTTTCGCTCAATGGTTTACTCTGCGCCCCTGTTGCTGGGCTTTTCGGCTCCTTAGATTCTGGCAACTGTAATATCTGACCTGGTCTAATCACATCTGGATCCTTAATGGAAGGATTGAGCTGAACTAGCTCTTCTGGTGTAGTATTATTGTTGCGTGCGATCTGATTTAAAGTATCACCTTGTTGGACTATGTAAGTGTTATCAACAGCATTTTCAATAGATGCCTCAAAATTTCCATCTTTATAACCACTTCTATGAGAACGACCGCTGTTGTCTTCAAAATCAATGTCATAACCTGAGAATTTTTTTACATAACTTGATATTTTCGTACCGTTTCCATCCGTATTGTCACCATTACCTTCTAGCCATTGTTTTAAGCCTAGTCTTCTATTTGTCCCTATCCCCTTTAAATGGTATCCTGCAAGTAATCCGGATTTAGTAATTTTTATACCATCTACAGTGTGTCCTACATACTTATCCAATCCTTTATTCTCTATAGAAATCCAAGCTTTTTTATGATAGTTGAATATAGCTATATCTTGTGCTTCATGATTGGATAAAAAGCTTTTTGTGTCGTTAACCCCTAACCCGTTTGCGTATGTGGTCCACCCGGCATCATTATAATTATGATTGTCGTATAAGTTTTCATCTGGTTGCAATTTATATAAACCTGCATCAATCAATGCAGCCTTCCCCATCTGATACCGCCCAATATAACCATATTTATTAACCGCTAAATAGTTGCCAGAAGACTCTCTAAAACCTAGATCTCTCAGAAAATCCGAATAGTTTTTCGACATAATTTATCTCCATTGATGTGTATCACAGTTTTGTTGTTCTAAAACCTTAACAAAATTGTATTTTTTCTCCATGTTATTCCATGTCCAAACAGCGCATTTAAATCCCAAGCCTATAAATAATAAGTCAGGATAAGCTTGATTTTCTACAGTATGTATTGCGTAGCCCACAACATTATTAGAAAACACCTCTCTATACCTGCCATCTATTTGGTAGAAAACACTTATGTAAGAAGCAACGGATCCGCATAAGTAAGGAGGGCATCTTTCAACAACAAACACTTCATAAGCACCATCATTATTCAAGTCTAACTCATCTACTCTATATGAAATTTTCGATTTATTGTTGGTGAGAGTATCTTCGTACACTATATTCCCATTTTCTAAGATATAGCTTGAACCATCTTTTTCTTTTTTCCCAAAAGATGTTAGGTCATCAGTTATCTCAAATTTCCCAGATGACAAAACAAAAGAATTTTTATTAAAAATTACCTCTATGTATTTCTGATAATTTTTCTCTGCCAATGCACTATAAGAAGAAGTAACAATAAACAGTCCGACAAGTAATGTAGTTATATTTTTCAGCTTCCTTCTTTGAATATTTACAATGTTCATAATAGGTTTCCTTACTGTTAAGCTCTATAATTTCAGTACTTATCGAGCCTATTTCCTGCTCAATAATTGCTTTAGCAATCCGCTGTTCGAGAGGATTATATACTCCAATACAGAAAGGTTTGGATTCTGTTTAATGAGTTCCTTAATGGTCGCCTCATCATATGGCTCCAATA